>JANHFM010003813.1:22109-35082 GCA_032468115.1 Grayia smithii
AATTCTAATACTAATCACAATATTATTTAAACATACAAATTAATTCTATTCATATTCTTTACATTCATCCAATCTATGATTCCACTGTTTATAAAAATACACCTGTTTATAAAAATATGTTCTTTCATTATTTTATTACTCATTATTTCACTTGATTATTCCACTATAAATTATAATATTATTTAAACATACTCAATAATACCATCATTCAATCTCTAATTTTCCCATTTTATTATTACTTTTTTTCCTCCTGTAAAGATATATATACAAGTAATCCCTCAATCTCTTATTGAACACATGCCTATCTCTGTTCTAATTTCTTCTCCTGCCACCATTATAAAAAAAGGAAAGAAAAAGAAAAAAAAATCTTTCTTCTTTTTCCTATCTGCCTTCTATCCATCATCTCTTGGCCACTTCACTACTTTAATTCTTATTCTTTTTTAAAATTGCCTCCCATATTATTTTCTTAAATCTTTATATCTGTCTGCATCCGTGTCTACATCCTGCCTAGTCAATCTAAGTGTTTCTCCCATCCCTATCCGCTTCCACTGTCTAATTCAACTGTCTAAATTATTAGTCTGGAACCCTGTCTCCCTTCCCAAAGTATCTTCCTGCTCCTCCCATTCTCTTTTCAGATCTCTTAGAATGTTTTTCCCCCAGTTTGATTCATCAAACATTATTAATTGTATTGATGACACCTCATTATCTTCTTTTCGTTGAGTCCTTAATTTTGTTTTTCCATCTATTCCTTCTGTTAGCTCCTTCCCTTCCTGGGCATCTTGGTCATTTGTCCTTTGTATAATATTTTTCAATTTTTCATCTATGCCATCCATTAATTCCTTAATCGCCTTATGTTCTTTCTGTATAATATCCTTTATGGTTTGAAACATCAAGTCCATCTTGTTCAAAGTTCCACTTGTTTCCTCCCTATGTGGCATCTTATTTTGTTTTAACAAATTCTACTTTTGGCCAATAGCCAAGAACCATTTGTTCAAACCTGAGGTTACTCTTCAAAGTATATACTAATCACAGTTTTTTACGTTCCATAATTAGTCAGTCAGTTCCATTTACATAGTCCAGGGAGTTATCCAAGCCTCTTTAAGTCACCTTTATAGACTCAGTCATATAATTTAATATTCAGGGGTCACTTTAATTAAATGTCTTCCTTGTTCTCACATGTAAAACTCCAGTAGGCAAAGGGTAGATGTATACAGTAAATATTTTCACAGTCCTTTAAATGGGTATTCCCAGGCTTGTATATTTTCCTTTCATCAGCAGGTAGCACTCTCAGGTTAACTTTCAATATTGTTACTAGAAATCTGGTTTTAATTATTTAAAATTGTAATTCAATTATAGAAGCAGTGTTAATTTTTTTAATCCATAATTCCAGCATTTTAAATTGCCTTCCCAATGTCACATCTTCCCAATTTGGGAGTTCAATTTCCTGCATTTTTAAAGAAAAAATGTTTTTTTCTCTCTTTAATACTTTCCTTCCAGCCTGGTTTGCTCAAAGTGTTTGATCGCTGCTTTAACAGATAGTTCTGAATAAATCCTAGATTTCTCTTTTGGGGTTAACTTTTGGTTAAAGAAAATCCTCTCACCCAGTTCCACATTGTTCACTAAAGTCTGCTCCAGGTCAATGCTTAGATGGTCATTGGCTGTCCCAGCTTCATGGCAGCCATCTTAGGCTGTCTCTTCTCCTCATCGTGGCTGAGAGGGAAAGTAAGCCCTGGGTTAGGCAGGAGAGCTGCGACTCTCCAAGACATTGCAGGGCTTCCTTCTTTGCTTCACTGCCCTCCAAGGCAGCTTTGGCTCCTTTCAGAGCCCACCAATGGAGAGAACTCAGCACAGAATCATGGGGACCCGCTCTCTATGTCTGATCTTGCCACGATGTCAGCCAGACTCCAGCAAATTATTTTTAAATTGCAATAAGTTGTACATAATCAGATTCAAGAAATCTTGAGTAAGCACAAAATAAAACATTTACTTAGAACATATCACAAATGGAAATACCGGTATTTATAAAGCTAATATTTTAACTTAAAGCTCTAATACAGTTCAAGCAAAAGATTGATAAGATGCAGCTCTGTCTAATGTAAAGGAGACACTTTTCAACACTATGGATGTTGTTGTTTGGCCTTTGAGAATTGTGAGATGTAGAAGTTAAATATTTAAGTCTGGAATGGAAGTGGTAAGGTATAGAAAAAATAAACAGGGGTATTAAAACTTATCAAAGGCTTAACATATATTATCTATTTTTTCAGATATTAAATTACACCACTGTATTGCAAGTTTGTTTCTCAATTTCAGAACTACTGTAGGGGATTCTACAGGCTTTCAAAGTGGACTGAAGATGGCACACAGTTTGCAGGCCACCCACTTGTGTTCATATACGTAAAGCATATTTGAAAATAAGAACTTGTCTCTGTTCTCAGAAATACAGTGTTAAGAAAAGTTGGACAGGAGGACCCAGCTTAGAAAACCAAATTCATTTTCCAAGATAATGCATTAATAAAACCATAACACCATGTGTTTAAATTAGCTAAATGGTTCTAAACTCCAGATTAGTTACTAATGAGTTGTATGGCAAACAATGAAACCCCAAATAGGTTCGTTGAAGCAGAGTCATTCCCTATATAATATCACTTAACCTTACAAATACTTAGAATAGCAAAACACTGAAATTTTAATCCAGATTTTCTCATTTTACATGCATTATTTCAAATATATAGTACTGATTTGGCAACAAACATAAACAAAATATGTTTGGGTGACATATGTACCCAAGTAATTGCATTTGTGATTTTAAAGTTAGAATTGTTTAGCATCATTTGTTCACTTCTAACCATGCATTCTTCAGTAAAAGCACAGATGGTTAGTCAAAGTGACAGCTAAAAATACCTCTTGCAAATGTCTTTGGGATTTGTTATGGATGAGAACCTCAGGCAAACTGTAAATGCTATCTGTGGCCTAATTCCACAAGCTATATAGATCACACATTAGGGGTCTTATACGATAATCTATGTCTCAGGATTATGACTATGAAGGATGTAATTACTGAAGAAGAATCTGTTTCTAGTATTATTTGTTTTCACTTAATCAGCCAAGTTAATCAGCTTCATATTTTAAAAATATAGCACTCGGTTGCCTATATTCAATGCACATTATGTTATATTGAACAGGGATTTCATATGTACCATAACTGAATCGCTGTAGGAATCCTAATATTAAAATTAATTGCATCTTGGAATAAATATCATATAGAGAATACTGAATGGGGAAAAAAAGCCATACTTCTTTAACTTTACATAGATATTTTATTTCCTTTCTTTACACTTTTTGAAAAATCTTATTCTATTAAATGTGGGAACTCATCCAAATGATTTATTTTGCAATAAGGTGAGATTTACCAAACTGAAATGTTATGGCCAAGTGACTTACTAAGCATAATAATCATATCTGCACATTAAAATATGTCTTCTTTCTAAAGAAACAGAAGTTCTAGCATCTCATCCTTGACTTTGTCTTTAATACAGAACCATTTATTTTAAGGGAGTTTATTTTTTCCTTATTTCTTTATTCATTTATTCAATTAGTATAGCCACCTATCTCAAACAACAGACTCTTAGTGCTATTCAGGAATGAAAACCAAAACAAAATTTACAAAATTTTTGGTATGACAAAATGTTGCCATTTCAAAAGAGAACAATCGTTTTACAGGGGAAAAAACATAGTCAAAAGTGGTGCATATCACAACCTCTACCTGGTAGCACTTCAGGCTATTTCTCACATCCTTTAGATGACTTTTGCACCTTATCTGTAACTACGCTGTAGACCTGGATTCACGTAAGCAGCTATCAAACTCATTTCATATGGCTTTATGCAAAAGACTAAGGTGTGAAAAGATTTTTCTCTATTCCCACAACTACTGCTTGAGGTAAAAAATTAAAAATAAAAATCTTCCCACCCCCATCCCAATAAAAGATCGCAGTAAGAAAACAAATAATTCACCCAACTCTGGGCTCTAGTTTCACCTTTGTTGAAATTTTAGTTTCACCCAAAATACATTTTATGGTTCCTACACTATATTTCCCAAATATTCATTGAAATAGATTCTGTTTATACTGTCATGGCACAGCTTGTATTTGAATCTGGATATTTCTCTGCAAGTCTATCAGTAATGCCTCTCAAGTAATGTCCTGCATATGTGAATCAGTCTGCATAGATCTAACATTATGGAACATTTACTTTATCCAGTATGAACTCAAAGTTAATATGTGTTAACACCAATGATAGGGGAGAGTATGAGAGAAAAAAGATAAAGTCAATATTTCCCTTTGGAATATTGAAATCTCCAAAATCAATGTTGGATCTGCCAAAAACAATGAAGGGAAGGTACCTCCTTCAGATTAGCATTATAAGACTTCATTGTATCAGATCTCTACTGTTTTTATAATTTAGCTAGCACTGTAAAGTATAAAAAAATAGAGTACAAATCTCTAATTCCATTCCTTAGGCTATAAGAGATTTCACTTTATAAGTAGTACTATGATATTCAGAAATTCTATAAGGGAAACACCTGGGTTATCATGATAACTATTCCTTGTCTATATGTCTGCTTGACATAGAGTAAGAAGTAGTGTAGCTTATGAAGTTGTGGCTTATGAAAAGCCTTCTGCTTCTAGTTATGCTTGATACCCAGACTGGTAGGAAAGCTGAACAGCACCACAGAAAAATTAACAAATTAAAATTAAAAATTAATGTCCATTTATTCCATAAATAAGATCCCCCGTCAAATATATTCAGATGACTTCCCAAAGCCAAATATTGGGACTACAGTTCGCATCATATCCAAATAATATTGTCAATTGTCAGGTTAGTCACAGATTATGGTAACTCACATTCAGCTCTCTGGGGTAATATATAGAGGAAGACTTATTTCATTATTGAAAAAATATTGTTTTCTAATTAGGTCAGATGTTCACTAACAAATTGATTTTGATGTATGTACACTATGTTGAAGCTGTATAAGAACATCAAGAATCAGAATTTCTTTCACAGATACTATGCTTATTTTTCTCCAGCAAAATTGGCTTTTCTATATGCTTAATATGTTCTTTCCTTTAGGTCTTCTTACCTACCAATTTCCTACTAATGGACCTGTCATGTTCTGGGCCCACATTTTAATCCTTTATAAAAACAGCCATTACAACAATAAGTGTGAACTTTACATTAGTATTTCTCAGCCTTGGCATTTTAAATACAGTATGTAGACTTCAACTCCCATATTTCACCTGCCAGCATGGAGACCTCTACAATCTTAAAATGGCTAGGTTGAGAAACATTGGTATACATACATCTTGGAAATAAAATCAACAATTTTACCTTCTAGTATAGATGAATTTTTTGGATGGATGCCATTTTGATCCAGTGATTTTATTAATGTTCATAAGCACTAAAATATATATGCTATTACTTCGGTTGACATAGTCCCTCTACTCCTATTTGGGGGAAAAATCCCATAAGTTTCAGGTGTCAGTATTTGGCTAACATATTTCATAATACAGAAGCAAATAATACATTTAAGTTTTCTGAAATCTCTCTATTATAGTTAGAATGGCCGGAGGTCATTTCAAAATGCAATTGAGATAAGACCGACAGCAATAGAACACTTGCCTTAATTTGCACTGTGATGAATCACGTGTTCCTAGTCTGTAAGGCTTTGTTCCTTGGACTAGCTGCAGTTTTGTTCCAAATTATTGTTAAATTTTATGCATAGAAAATTGACAGCAGGGTTGGGAGTGCAGACAGCATCAGCACAATACATAATGTTCCTAGTATTTTAAATTTTTATCCTCCCTGCCTGGGCTATAAAGTGTTAGGGTTAATTAGCTAAGATTTTTAAATTTGGGGCTTCAAAGAGGGAAGAGTTGAAAGAAACAGACAATCTCTGAGAATAAACATTGCTGCATTATCATTATTGGCTTAGTTGAAAGCCACAGCTGTTGTTTTCACATTTGGGCTTTAATATTCTCCTCCAGAAACAAATTAATGCATAGAGTTTTATTATTGGTTTGTTGCAGTATGCAAGTAATCCATAAAAATTAGACTTTGGCATATCTCACTACTTTATCCTTTATAATAAGATAGAATATAAATGCTAGGGGATAAAACTGATGAATGCTATAGCCGCATGGGCAGAATATTATTGTCAGATTCTACAGATATAAACAATAATTTTGTTGAATCCATTATCTTCCATATGCCAGCAAAAGCTGCTCTGTGTTATCTGTTAACTTGTCCATTATTATCTGCTCTGTGCGGCAGTGACTCTTCAACCTGTCAGTGATGCTTTCCATGCCCTGATGTTTGACAAGATATAGCTGGAGGTGAACGTGGACCTTCCTGCATGCAAAGCTCATGGTTTCTACTGAGTATCACCCATCATTTCTTTTACAGAGGAGTTCTAGTCTTTGACCCAGTGTTTTTCAACTTTGGCAACTATATGTGGACTTCAACTTTCAGAATTCCCCAACCAGCCATCAAATTCTTCAATCTCTTAAAGTTGCTAAGATTGAGAAACAATATTTTGACCTAAATAGTTTCCTCTAGAACTGCAGTTATGTTTGGACAAACTAAAGTAGGTGCATTGCATCACAGGTGACATGACAATACTGAAACCCTAAAAACTGTTTGAGTTGAGCCATAACAAACCAGTCCAGTTTTGGCTAGGAAACTTTATGTTTTCATGAAAAAGAATTTGTTTCTCTTCCAGCTCTCTTTTTCTCTCACACTCAAACAATTGTTGAACTTTACAGTCTTCTCAAATCACTGATGCTTGCATTGATTGAATCACCAGATCAATTTATGTATTGCTGAACTAATAGAAAAAAAAGTTTAAAAAAAAAATTCAACAAATTTAGGTAACTAGCATCACATTAGAATTACAGAGGAAATAAATGGCTTTTTTAGCACTAGAAACCATCCAGCCCTTTTACAGAGTTTTTCAGGAAGATGCAATAAAATAGAAATGAGTCTCCCAGCAGATATAAGTGATCATTCTAGACTGATATATAACAAAAACAACAACATCAAGGAAGCAGCAACTTTTTAATCACTTATTATTTCTAAAATAAGAAATTGTGGATGAAAATGCAAATGTACAAGAAGAGAAGCAAAGAGAAGGAGGTCTCTTCTAAAGAAATATGCAACAAGTCAAACCAGAAGAGCAAACTTACTTCAGTGCAACCACGTAAACTATCTTCTACATCAGCAAGAACTTTTCCTATTATGATATGACTTAATTTATAAACAACTTCAACTTTGAGAAGATGTTGTTGAAAAGTACATTTAAATAAGTAAATGAACAAAACTGGTACTTTGAAAGACTTCCAATCTTCTGGTAGCTAGGAGACACTTATATTTATTTAATATTCATTTTAAAAAGCAATGTACTAAAACAATTGCTCTATGGCAGTGTTGGAGAACCTTTTCGGCACCAAGTGCCGAAACGAGAGCATTGTCTTCTGATTTCTGGTGCGCATGTGCTTTTGAAGACTAGCTGGCTAGTGTGCATGTGCATGCCGGAAACTGGAATAGCAGCCGCCCAGTGCACATGTGCAGGCTGGGAAGATGATCTTCCAGTTTCATGCATGTGCATGCCAGGGGTGGGTTCTACTTACCTTTACTACCGGTTCTCTTCCTGGTTCTTTCCTGCACCGCGCATGCGTACTAACTTTTTACCATGAAAAACCATGAAACAAGTATTATTTTGGGGGGTTTTACCCGAAAAACGTAAGTTCGGGCACGTGGGTGGACAGGGGTCCGGGCTGCGGAGAACTGGTTTGGTGATGTCATAACATCACCGCTACCGGATTGTGCGAACCGGACTGAACCAGGAGCAACCCACCACTGGTGCATTCACACCAGCCAGCTGGTTTTCGCACATATATGTATGCCAGAAGCTGGAAGACTAGGCGGCTGGTGCGCATGTGTGCACCAGAAACTGGAAGATCATCTTCCTGGCCTGTGCATGTATACCAGGCAGCTGCTCTTCCAGTTTCCAGCACTCCTGCACGAGTGAAGACCAGCTTGCCAGCGCACCGGAACCTGGAAGAGCAATGGGCGACAGCTCGCATGCCCAGAGAGATGGCTCTGCGTGCCATTTCTGGCACACATGCCATAGGTTCGCCATTACGGCTCTATGGGGATAAAATTGTATCATATATCATTTATTTCTTGTACATAATTTAATCAACTCAGTGGGATACAGAACAACTTGGATTTAGATGTTAGCTTGACATAACGTAAATGAGTGCTTTCAGTGCCCTGGTTTTTATAACAAAGGGAAAAATTAAAGTGACTGGAGAATGGAATGGAATGGAATGGAACGGAACAGAACAGAACAGAACAGAATAGAATAATTGAACAGAATAGAATAGAATAGAATAGAATAGAATAGAATAGAATAGAATAGAATAGAATAGATTCTAATCACATTATTTGGGCAAATGTGATTAGATAATCAAGGAATTTGTCTCCGGTGCAGAAGCTCTCAGTGCACATGCAAAACAACAGAGTAATATTCATCATCATCATCATCATCATCATCATCATACAATAAGAATGGGTAGTAAAAAAGATAAGAAGGAAATAGTAATACTACCACCATACAACATGGGTAAATATATATAGACATTATACAGTACTGTGAGAGTTAGGTGTTCAGCAGAGTGATTTCATGAGGAAAAAACCTGTCCCAGGGTCTAGCTGCTTTGCATGCAATGTTCTACAGCAATGTCCCAAGAAGCAGATTTGAAACAGTTTATGTCCAGGATGAAAGGAGTCTATAGACATTCCTCAACCCTTCTTCTGACCCATGCAATATACAGATCTTCTATAGAAGGAAGGCTGGTTGCAATCATTCTTTCTGCAGACCTAACTATCCATTGGAAACTGTTCCTGTCCTGTTTGATTGCTGTACCAAACCAGACAGTTATGAAAGTACAAACGACAGAGTCAATAACTCCTCTGCAAATTGTATCAACAGCTCAGTCTGAACTTCTTCAGTTGACAAATGATGGAATGAGTAATGAGAATGGGGAAGAGAAATAAGAAGTGGACAGGACTAGGCAGTTGCACTGAAAAGTTGAGCTATGGAACAAATAGACTCTGAAAGCTTAGACCTCTGAAAGCAAAATATATTAAGATTGTTTATTATAGTTTATTATGATCATTTTTAGAATAACATATTTAAATATTTGAAGGTAAAGAGTTACAGGGGAAAGATATAGCATATAAATATTTAATTTTTATAAGTTCTTTTTAAATTTTAAAAAAGAACAAGAAATAGTGATAATACATTTATGCATAAGGTTTAAAAATCAGAAATATACATATTTGTATCTGTTTGTTCTCTGATCAAAAAAAGTGAAACTCTTGCAGAAAATCCTAAGGAAAAATGACTTATAATATCTTAAAATTGGGAGATTTAAATATTAATGTAAGGCTTATAGACTCAAAAGAGGTGAATAAAAAGAAAAAGCAGTAGGTAAAATATATCTATGTGTTAAATCTTTTAAAGGATTATGTTTCAAGTGGAACTGTGCTTCAGTCTATCCACCATGCAATATCTTCATTGTCAATTCTTCAGCTTGTTACTGTACATATTGTTATTAATTTGGTCCTGTATATTTCATCTTAGATGTAGTTTTTTACCATGCTCCTTGACTTTCATTAGAAGAATGAAAATACATTTTCACTATGAGATTATTATTATCTTGATGCAGTTATTTATATTTCTTCCTCAAACTTTATAATCATGCCCATTTTCTTCCAATTCAGCTACTGCAACTATATATTAAGCATATGAGTTGAATAAATAAAATATACAATCTTGACTCACTTTTTTGCCAATCTGGAGCCAGTCTGTTTTGCTATGTTTCATGCAGACTGTAGTTTCCTATACAGATTTAGAATAAAACAATGAGATGTTCTGGGATTTTCCTAAGAACATTCCATAGCTTGACATGGTGCCTTTCTTTAATTCATGATTATGTTTGGTGCTCTTTGGTTTTCTTAACTCTTCAGCACATATCAGCAATAATGTCTCTTCTTTCTCAAAACCATCTTGTGATCTGATATTTTCAAGTAGGTTCCAATATGCCTTGGATGATCCCATACATGATTTGCCAACATGTGAAATTAAGGATATTGTGTAATAGTTTGCACTATATTCTATTAAGTGGTTTTTCTTTAGTATTGGAATGTAGATTGCCCTCTTCCAATCTGTGAGTCCTAGTGTGGTTCCCCAAATTTTCTGGCATAAATTAGATAAAACAATTATTCATTCTTCCTAAATTGCCTACCATATTTCTAAAGATGTTCTTTCAAATTCTGTAGCCTTCTATTTGGCAGAGACTGGAATATTGATCCTACAGTAACTACATCTTCTACTAATAGCAGCTCTTGAAAATATGCAATATCTTCTATGTTGGCATCCACACTGTACATGATTTTAATATACTCCTTCCAGGCTTGTTTCATCTTTGAATTTATTACTAAGTGTGTTGGTATGCCTTACCATACCAATTCAACTCCTACATTCAGAGAGCTTTTGGATGATTTTCCTTGTTTTTCCATGTCTATTTTCAACTCTGATGAACAGAAGTCATCGTATTCTGGTCACTTCTAGACTTAGTCAAATAGAAAGGCACTATTGGGGCCTAGTTAATTTGGAAAAATGTGTGAATCTTTGAAAAATAAAAAACTAAGGGGACGAGAAGATAGGAAAAGTTTATAGAGACTGAATTCAGTGGAAGGGCTGCATCCCCACTTATAAACAAATGGGAATCATAGCTAAATGAATGACCAGAAAGAAACTAAGATGGGGCTCTGGGAGAAAATCTCAACTACAGTAAAACTCATCTAAATCTAATTATCTGATTATTTTGAGTTTCTAGAGATTGTAAGGAGATAAAAGAAAAAAAAGAAAGGAAAAATCAGTTGCCTTAAGTGAGCCATGCTGGTTTTCTAGTTCTAAAAGGAAAACACTATTCATAAGAAAGATATATACATGCAAAATTAAACAAAAATGTGTAATCCAGCTTGTCATATTCTAGGATCTAGGACCTATACAAAATGCTAGGACTAGAATTTGTTTCCCAGCCATTCAACTCAGATTATTATTATATTACACTTAAGAGTGCTGAGGTATAACTGCTACTTGAATCACGAAGGACAGTCCCAAGTCAGCAACATGCCCAATCAGACTTGAGACAAAGCCCCAGTTCTATAAATTGCTGAACTTTTGGAAAGGAGTATAAGGCTAACCTCGGTGAAGTGGTCAAAATTCTGCAAGTCTCTAATATATCCAGATGTTTCTATTTGATCCTTTAGTGCAATGGATATGCAGTGAATAGTATTTTTCATAATTGACATGTCAATTTGGAGGCATGTCAGTTATGAAAAATAATAGAGGGATACTTAAAGTTCTATTATATTTCATAGTTCCTTCCCCTATAAAACAACTCTTTTAAATCTCAGTTCAAGGAACTTTTTCAGTAGCTGCCTTGAGACTCATTTCTTAAGGCTTAAGAGAGCCAAGGTGGTGCAATGGTTAGAGTACAGAACTGCAGGCTACTTCAGCTAACTGCTCCTGCAGTTCAGCAGATCGAATCTCACTGTCTCATGGTAGATTCAGCCTTCCATCCTTTTGAGGTGAGTAAAATGAGGACCCAGATTGTTGGGGGAAATATGCTGACTCTGTAAGCCACTTAGAGAGGGCTGTAAAAGCACTTTGAAGTGGTATATAAGTCTAAGTGCTATTGCTATTGTCTTGTACTCAGATCCAGGTTACTAATTTCCATAGATCTACGCTTGACCAATAATTTATCCAGAAGAACTCTTCATATAGTCTCAATTTTGCATCTAATAATTTCTTGCCTAGGTTTCAGATATAAGCAGAGATGGAAGCAGCTCATGTTTAACAACTATTGTCTATAAAAAAATGTTGTGCTTTGATTTACCTCTTCTAGTCCCTTGTAATCTCCTGAAATTCATCAATTTTAATGAAATTTGTTATCATAGTTGACATTGTGAAGGGTCAGTCAAAATAATTATATCTGATTTATTAGGTGTTCTGCAAAATTAGCCATTTACTCAAACTAAGAACATGAGATCATGATTAATTGACTTTTAAGTAATAATACTTTAATAGTTGAATTTTTTCAATGATAGTTAACCTCGTAGGGAAATGCTAGTTCTTTGTATCATGCTGGGCAGTTTCAAATCTGTTGATTAACTTAATGTACTCTAGTTAAGTGTCACTCAAGAAGCACTTAAGAACAACATGTGTGTACTATGAATAAAAAACCCACTGACTGTGAATTTCTCTTCTGCAAAAAAGTTAGCATTGAGTGTTTTAACTGTTTATGACATTTAATATTTGGTTTTGCTTATACTAACAATGAATCCGATTATACTTCTACATTTCCCAATCCTGGACCACATGTGATTCTAGCAATGTTTGCATATAATTCAATGATATCATAGAAATTGCACTGTTGTATCTATACTATGTTACCCTGAGTTTCCAAATATGAAAAATGCCACTAATTTCACTGTACCAGTGCAATTGTGACATTTTTAATGCAAGGATGCTAACAACTTTCTACTTTTTAAAAAAGTAATAGATGCATCCATGCTGAAGTGGACAATCTATAGGGAAGTTTAATTACATTAAATTTATTTAAGATTTATTTGATGATTTTCAGGATGCATAGTAGTTGCCAATTTTCAGCAACTGAAATAAGATGGCAAGACAGGAATCAGCATTTCTCAGGCTAAAAGGAACTGTTGTGACAACAGAAATCAATTGCCAACAGAAATTTTTTATAAATTTGGATAGAATTATTTTAAAATTCATTTGGCAAGGGAAAAAAACCTCGCATAAAAAAAAAGATGCTTCAGGAAC
>JANHFM010003814.1:46567-57091 GCA_032468115.1 Grayia smithii
CGCGGGGGGGCGTGGTCCAGGATGCGTAGAACCGGTTCGGTGACGTCACAGCATCACCGCTACTGGATCGCGCGAACTGGACCGAATCCGGGGCAACCCACCACTGTACTCCAGTATCTTCACTGGTCATACACCCTCAAAACAAAGTAACTACAAAAATTAGAAAATATCAGGGATGGACAAATTCTATGATTCCAGGAACTGTTCTATACTCTTTATGCTCATGGGACTGAAATAGCTAGTTTAATAAAATTGATGTCATAATAGGATGTACCGTGAGTTATGAAATCTATTACTTACCTTCAGATACAAAACTGTAGAGATAGATAGATAACAAGTATTCCATACAAAAATGGTAAAATTATAAAATATGTCATTTTTAAAACTTGAGAGTTGTAACAATCACATTATTAAATCAATACACGGAAGAAATACTTATGCAGTGGAAAGGATGTTCTGTTCTGTTCTCTTGAGTAGCTTGAAAAGAAGGCAACCTTTTTAATGATATACCCTTGACAAAAAGAGTGAATCTTCCAATTTTAGACAAGCTGTCCATGAATCAATGTGGATTCTCTCAAACAGCTTCTTTTTTATGTCATTGTGGAGTGGTTAAGATTTATTTTTATTCATTTATTTAAAAGTCCTAAATGGCTGCCCATCTTAAGCAACTCTGACCTATAGCAACCCTAAAACCAATGCATGAAACAATAATAAATATGTTTGACAAACCAGATTAAAATTAACATCCAGTTCCCCTGAACCAGTCCAAACCGTCTGAATCCCACCTCTGCCTTAACCACTATATCAAACTGACTGGTCAATAATGGCCTTTTGGGGGGTCTCCTGTCTCAGAGAGCAGAATGCACCTGCTGCTGGATAGGCCATGTCATGCCAAGTTTTCATGGAATTGTCTGAGCCTGAAAAAGAAAAGTAGATTCTGGTTTGCTGGGTGAGAATGGAAGCTGCTACAAACCATGGAAAAAGAAAATGGCAGGTAGAAAGTGTGCAGTTCAGGTGGATTGAAAAACTACCACACTGGGAGCTGCAATAATACTTGTACAACCTTTCTTTTGGTCATAAAAATCAATGCCAGTTTGCAGTTTGTTTGTTTGTTTATTAAATTACTACACTGCCCATCTTGCCTAAGTGACTCTGGGCAGTTTACAACATAATAAAAGAATATACTGTAAACAAAGGACCAAAAACACAGCGAAAAGCAAGATTAAGGACAAGATTAAACTTTCCAAGTTAAAAGTAAACTCAGAAGGCTTAAAAATCAACAAGACAGAGAGAGGGCCCTCAAGCCACCAGACATTTCCAGGGTTTGATCATAGACTCCCATGCTAATTGGCAGAGCCGACTCTTAACACTCTTCTGGAAAGCCAAAAGAATGGGGACTCACCTCCAAGGGGTAAGATGTTCTAAAAGGTGAGGGCAATAGCAGAGACCTACTGTAGTCTTCTAGGTCCCACAAATCAAAATTTTTGGACAACAGGATTAGAAGTATGCCTTCCCTGCTTGACCAGGTGGGACAGGTCCAGGGGTGAAATCCAGCAGGTTCTGACAGGTTTTGGAGAACCGGTAGCAGAAATTTTGAGCAGTTTGGAGAACCGGTAGTGGAAATTTTGTGTAGTTCAGAGAACCGTCAAATACCACCACTGGCTGGCCCCAGAGTGGGGTGGGAATGGAGATTTTGCAATATCCTTCCCCTACCACACCCACAAAGCCACACCACGCCCACAAAGCCATGCCCACAGAATCAGTAGTAAAGAAAATTGGATTTCACCACTAGAGAGGTCCATGTAAGTGGGACAAGACAGCTCCTCAGGTACCTTGAGGTACCATGCCCTGAAGTGTCATGTGTTTTATGCAGAAGTCATGAAGTTGATATATTTGAACATGAACAGAAACATCCTGGCCCATGGAAGCAAAATATACAGTGGGAAGAAATATCCATCTGGTTCAGTTGCAAGCTGGGAGAAAGGCACTGGAGACAAAATTGAGTCTGGAGGCTGATTGGAAAGAGGGTTTAATGGTGAAGCATGGGTTCTGGTGCAGCTGACCACATGGAGTTGAGAATGGGGGTGTGTTTATATCTTCTCTTGGGCTTTGCACTTGAGTTTCCTGTTCCTATGCAAGAACATGTATTCTATTGGCTGTTGTCAGACTCCCATGGGGCCATGTAGGGATTATGTAGGAGTCATAGGCAAAGTATAAATCCTAGGTGTTTGAGCTACTTTTGGTTGAAGTTTCTGAGGGTGATGCAATGAAGGGCCTTGTGTTCTGAAAGGGTGTTAGGTAATTCCTATTGTGGCTTAATGGTTTTGTCCTGAAGAATAATCCCATCATCCTGGAGCTGAAGGTCTTTTGTTTTGTAGATAGGCTGGCACAGTCTGTCTAAATGGACACAAAATATCTGCTGAGGGCTGTTGAGACTGAGTCTGCTTCCTGCCTCTAAAAAAAACATGTTTCTCCATTTCTCGTTTAGAGAAATATAATATTCTGCCTTTCCAACATTTCCCAAAATATTTCATTCTTCTAGGAGGGAGGTGGCTTCCCACAATAGGTTAAACTTTCTGAGAGGAAACAGAGCACCTCTGGACACAGTTATAGACAAGCATTCTAAGGGACATTGAGCAAATTAAGCAAGGGACATACATCCATTAAACAAGGGTGATGCTCAACAATTATGGCTAAAACCTGTCATTTCTGAGCTCCATAGTACTGAAATAAACATTTATTGCTTGCTCCTTTAATCACATTAGCTCAATTGTTACAGATTTCTTGCACTCTAAACTTTCACAGATTTTGATTTATGATTACCATTACAAAATTTATGAACAACAATAACAGCAGAACAAAGGTAAGCTGCTCCCAAATTGCCAGATGTTCTGAACGATGGGAAAGATTCTTGCTGGGTTTTGAAAGGGTGCTGAAAATTTATCTTAATTCCCCTCTGTCATCCTCTGAGTCTTCTCTGGGTCTTCCCAGCAGCCAGGAAAACGCTTTAAGGAAAATTGCAGATGACAGTCCCTCCTGACTGACACGCCTCACTCATCCTGGCAAGAGAGCAATCTGGCTATTCGATGCTGCAAACTGCAGCGTGAACGAACCTTTGGGCCACTTCAGCTATAGGCGTTATGCACTCAATATGTTGTTTTACTGCTCCTGGCTGGCCAGATGGACCCAGCCGCTGAAAGCAAGAAACCATGCTCTGTCAACATGATGATTGATTTTCCTCTGTTGACAGGTTTCATTTTTAAACAAATACGTCAAGATGGATCAATGGCGAACACATTTTCTCCTTACCCTGCTGAACCTAGAACGCAGGCCTTTCTCTATGTCTACCTCCTGTGGTTGAGTCAAACATGTGGCTTGATTATTTACTTTGCAGAAGACTTTCCCTGGAAGAAATTATACTGAAAAAGATGCTCCAGACTCGATGCACGGTTCAGTGGAAGAAGGTCTCAAACTTGATCCCTGCCATCTCTGGTTAAGAGACCTCAAGTGACATAGCTTGGAAAACAGGCATATCTGACATGTGCTGAATGATTATTCAGCAGCATTACATACCACCTCCAGACATATTTGGTGAGTTCACAGGCAATTTGATGTGCTGCTTTTTTACAGGTGCTAAAAACTACCTTCCCCTAGTGGAATGTGCTAATTGGTAAAATAGATCAGAGGTGCTGTAGGGCATTCCCCATCAATTTTTACAAAAATGTGGACTTTACCTTACAAGGGAGAAAAAAAAACAGTGAAATATTCAATAATTTCATCTTTATGAGCCTTGTTTCTTTGGCCTGGTCTAGAACAGGAGTGTCAAACTGGCTGCCCGCGGGCCAGATGCATCACGCCCACCCCAGCTCCATGAATGGGGAAAATGTCCCAAAATTTCACATTGTTGGGATTTGTTGGGATTTATGATGGCAACATGACGCTGCGAGTTTGACACCCATGGTCTACAAAAAGGAGTGAGCAACTTTGGCCCCGTTACAACCTGCGAACTTCAGCTCCCAGAATTCCCGAGCCAGCATGGCTTCTATGATAGTTCTTCCTGAAATCAATGGGCTTCCACTTTGCATTCCTATTTGGTTTTTCAGTTCTGATCTGGGAATCTCCCACTTTTTAAGTTTCTCCAACTCTACTGTTCCCAGCGTACTGCTCAGTAGCTGAGCCTGGAGTATTGCTGGACTTACCTTTCTACTTTCTGAATGTGACTTGGCTGCCACCTGCTGTAACACAAGCCTGTTGCATGTTCTCTCTGACCAAAGGAACAGCTAGAATTTTGTTTGGCTTAGCTTTAAATTAAAAAAAAACTTCCCAAAATTCAGACTAGGTTATAAATAATTCATGAATTAAAGAAAGATAAATTATTATTATTATTATTATTATTATTTATTCAATTTCTATGCCGCCCTCCTCCTGAAGGACTCAGGGAAGCTTACAATAATATAAATAGACAAGAAATATAAAAAACATAAATAGGCATATACAAACAACAAGACATTACATTTAAAAAAGGGGCAAAATCCCATTAAAATAAGACCCTTTTCCCATGTAAGATTGAGAGTATCTTGGCAACGTTTCGACGAGGTCCCACTAGTCATCTTCAGGCTGGTGTCTTCAGCTTCGTGCTTCTGTGAGCAAAGCATGATCAGAGCTGCCGTCTCTCTATAAATACTGGTGGGGAAGTGTGGAGTATTGGGTTTGTTGCTGTAAGTGGGTTGGTTGGCTGTGTTGTTACATCTTGATTGGTTGATGGAGTTAATTCTGTAGATTAGTCAGCTGTTTCATATCATCCTCTGTGTGTGTGGTCCTAGCTGTGTGCCCATTAGTCTTTTGTGTTATGACGACCTGGGTAATGGGCTGTGTGGTAACATCCTGAGCAACATCCTGAGTAACATCCTGAGCAACAACCCAAGCTCTAGTGTTGTAAACTCCCGAGTTCTGTGATGCAATGTCCCGAGCAGATGGCTGTGATGCAGCCTCCTGGGCCCTGGTCTGGCTCCGAGTTTGAGGTCTTGTTTGAACACATGGCAATTATATATATATATTATATAATTATGTACAATTTGATAGATTTATGCCCCATTTTTCCTACAGTTGCTCAAGAAGGTGGACACAAACTCCCTTTTTTGCCACACCACAAGAAGCTTGGCTAAGAAAAAATGCATGGCCCAAAGTCAGCCAGTGAGTTTACATGGCAGAGGGCAGACCTACCCAGTCATTAGCCACATATGCTAGAGGATGTGCTCTGGAATATCTGTAGATTCAGCCTTATTTGCACAACTAAATTAAGATTATTATTTTCCCCTGAGGCCTATTAACAGTTTTAACACACCGATGCAATATCTACTATCCGAACAATGCCAAGATATAGGGAATAATTAGACTATCCTTATACCATATCTTCCCATGCTAAAGAAGATCTGGATGTTCTTTTAAACCTACCCCAGATTCATTCAAACCTCTGGCTGTTTCACACAGCTTCTCCATTCCTGGAATACGATCCTTCTAATGGAATTCATTCATTCAGATTTTCATCTAATCTTATTTCACTTCTTCACGATTCACTACAGATAGTCCTTGACTTACAACCGCAATTAAGCCCAAAATTTCTGTTGCTAAGCAATTTTGCCCCATTTTACGACCTTTCTTGCCACCATTGTTAAGTGAATCACCACTGTTGTTAAGTTAGTCACACAGTTATTAACTGAATCTGGCTTCCCCACTGACTTTGCTTATGTACATCGAGAGAGTGTGCACCAAGACAAATTCCTTGTGTGTCCAATCACACTTGGCCAATAAAGAATTCTATTATCAAAAAGGTGATCGCTTGACCCTGGGAGTGCAACATGCCAGTTGACAAGAGTCCAAATTCTGATCATGTGACCATAGGGGTGCTGCAATGGTCGTAAGTGTGAAAAATGGTCGTGTCACTTGTTTAATGCTATTGTAACTTTTGAATTGTCAGTAAAGAAATGATTGTAAGTCAAGGACTACCTGTAATTACCTGGGTAGCTTCCAGAGGATTTAAATTTACAGGGGCCAGCAGATCATGTAGCAGAGTAAGAAACAAATTCCTTTCCTTGTCTTTCTGTGAAAGGCAGTATTCATCAGCTCCAAGAACCGCACAGACATTCAGATGAAATATGGGAAGTATCTGTGAATGATAACAAAACATAATTATTGAAAGACCAGTTTGGAAAGCACCAATACTTATCATTGATTAGTCATGAAACACCCCAGCACTTTCTGCCCATCGAAGTGGACCTAAGATGCCCGTTATGAACATCAGAACAGAAATGAATTTCTGAATCTTCCACTACTAATCTGGTGTGTCTTACACCGCATTAGCAAGGCTTGGATGGTAACACAAACTGCTCACCTGGAAACAATCAATTCATCATCTTTATCTTCTCCTTGGCAGGCAGGCAGGCAGGCAAACACAACACGGGCTCTTGAATTTGGCCAGTGCAGATGAGTTTTCAGTTCAGGTTTTTACAAGAAGTCTTTCCCCCAAATGTTTAAATCTTTTCATGTGCAGGATAGGAAAAGAAACTTGAAGGTAGGAAAAAAAAATGAATGTGGGAGAAAACAAAACTGATAGACTCACCTGTTCTGGCACTCTGACATTGCTCCTCAGCAATTGCCTCTTCAACACTGCAGTCAGAATCAGTCAATTGCCACAAGGAGTTGGATCTTTGCTTAACTCAGAATGCTACCAGCCAAAACTGCTTGATGTAGAACAGGGATGTCAAACTTGCGGTGTCACAGCAGTATCACATGACGTATTTTTTCCCCTTCACTAAACCAGACATGGGCATGGCCAACGCGTGATGCATCTGGTCCACAGGCCATCAGTTTGACAGCCCTGATGTAGAAGAACATTGCAGGTGTTCCTGCAACACTGCATTGCCCCTTATAGAAGCCCTAAGGGCGACCTTCATCCATCCTGATTAAACTATCTCTTGGCAATTGATTGCCCATTGTATCAAATCATTTGCGAGAACATAAATGAGCTACTAGGATTGTTGGCCAAGCAGGGATAAAAATAGCCAGAGAAATTATTGAAGCCTGAGAAATGGGGTCCCACCTCAATCAACAGGACTGCTGATTGACTATCAGCTTGAAAGAATAAACCTTTGACCCTGGTGACCGACTCAGATTGGGTCCTGCAACATTATCATGGGACACATACTGTATATTTGTCTTCATTCACAAATCATTCCCCATTCAAATCTGACCAGCATCTTTTAGTAGTTTATATGTGTTGCTTAGTTTGATCAAAATGAGAGAAAGAGAAAGAGAAAGGGAGACTGTAAAGTAGTTCACTATTTTCATTTTTCCTATGAATCTGATCTTTTCCTTTAAACATATTTTTGATATAAGGCCACTTCCTACCTCCTTTCAGGGAACCTCATCATATTTTGTGTGACCTCAATTGGGTATACTTCTGGAATAAAGGACTCCTTATAATCAGATTGAATTCCAGATACAAGTTGAACAGGCAGTTTCTTTATTCTTCCAGTGTGCAATCGCACAGAGCAGTGAACAGGGACATTTTTTGTACTCCATATTTGTGACTATGATTGATCGTCCAGCTACCTTCAGCATGTAAGCTTAATAAACATGTCGTTCAACAGCATCCAGATTGTAGCAATTCTCTCCACTATACTAAAGAACATAATTTTTAAATTCTCTTTCTGTCCTGGCTACACCTGATACTGGACAGATATCAATCAGATATGGATCAGTAAATCAGGGTGTTGCTGTGATGTCACAGCAAGAAAAACAAAATTTAATCCTGCAGTAGAGCCATTTTGCTTCTTCAAATCTTTTCCTGTTTCCTTAGTTCAATTACTTGGGAGTAAACTCGACTGAACTACTTTCTTTTCCTTAAAAACAAATAAAACATGATATTTCTTTTGACTCTTTGATCTGCTTTGCTTCTGAATAAGATATAGTGGAAGAAAGATTTTTAACACATTCCCCCCCCCAAAAAAAACCCATCAAAAATATGATTCCTATAGTTTAGCTTTTAAAATAAGATTGCAAGAAGTAGCACAGTATGACTATATTTTTAACAAAGCAGCTTGTCATCTATTGAATTCTTTCACTGCCCTGTTGTCATTGCTGCTTTTCAAAGAAATTACTTTGCAAAATATCTTAGGCTAGTCCAGACTATTGTCTACTCATTTCCCAAGTAAATTCATATCCAAAACAGGTTTGGGTCTTTTGATACTAACTGTTAAAAGAAACAGACAAAAGAGGAGGTGGAGTTACAGTATATATAAAAGATCACTACATCTCTACAGAAATACACAAAACAAGGAAGAAAACCTCCTAGAATCCATGTGTCAATGTAAAAGGAAAAAAATGACGTTGCTATCAACCAAGCAAAATAAATAGATGAATTCTTTGCTAATCAATTAACAAATGTATGTAGAAAACATACCACAGTAGTAATGGGAAATTTTAAGTAAGATGTCAGCTGGGAGACAATTCGGCAGTAAGTGGGAGATTGAATAGATTCCTAACCAATTTAGCTGACAACTTTGGCATCCAAAAGGTATATGAGGGAACTAGAGGAAAAACTATACTGGACCTAATTCTTACTAATAGAGAAGAAGCAATAGAGGGAGTTGAAGTTGCCAGAACCTTGGATGAGAGTGACTACATTATATTGGAATTCAATATCATGCAAACATAAGCAATAAAATATAATCCAATCAGTGTCTTAAACTTTCAAAGAGCTAATTTTTAATGAACTCAGAGAGAACCTAATAGAAATCCCATGGATAAAAATCCTAAAGGGGAAAACAACTCAAGAAGTGTGGGAAACTCTGAAAAATTTAATCAAAAAAGCCCAGTCCAGCACAATACCACTGAAAAAGAAAAACAAGAAATCCAAGATGAAACCAGCATGGTTGCATAAAGATCTCTCTGATAAACTGAAAGACAAAAAGGGTAAGTACAAAAAAATGGAAAGAGACACACATAAATAAGACAGAACATCAGCAGATAACATGAATCCATAAAGATGATGTCAAGAAAGCGAAGGCTCAGAATGAATAAAGACTTGAAACAAAAGTCAAAGATAATTTTTAAAGTTTCTTTCAACATATAAATAACAAGAAAAAATCAAGGAAACAGTTGGTCCACTAAAGAGAGAAGATGGTAAGAAAGTAACAGGCAGTAGAGCAGTGGTTCTCAACCTTCCTAATGCCGTAACCCTTTAATACAGTTCCTTATGTTGTGGTGACCCCCAACCATAAAATTATTTTTGTTGCTACTTCATAACTGTAATTTTGCTACTATCATGAATCGTAATGTCAACACCTGAAAGGCAGGTGTTTCCTCAACCTTTCTCACAAGTGCAACAGCCCACATTTAATGAAAATCAGAGTCTACGGCGCCTACTTGGAAATAGGACCTATTACACTCGCTTGGAGATGGATAGAGGAGCGGTATCTCGGTTCCTAAGACCATCGGAGATATGTGTTTTCCGATGGTCTTAGGCAATCCCTTGGAAGGGTCATTCGACCCCCAAAGGGGTCCCGACCCACAGGTTGAGAACCGCTGCTCTAAAGAAGCTTCTTTTAATCAGATGATCTATTAATCTATTTCACTCTTGTCAGCTCTGGAAATTAAATGATTGAGCTCATCAGGATAAAAACTAGATTACGATCACAATTGAGCCCAAAATTTATGTTGCTAAGTGAGATAGGGAAAGCCTATCTTTCCTGGGAAAGCCAAGGAAAATCATCAAAACCATAAAAAAGTGAAAGTTAGAATATTTTGGACACGTGATGTGACACCTGGAAAAATACGGCATACTTCACTTACGAGGTCCAGGCACAACAAGAACATCATGGCTTCAAAATCTAAGGGACTGATTTGGACAAAACTCAGCATCACTTATTCATGAGGCTGTTGCTAAAAATAGGATCGCCAATATGGTCATCGATGTCCGATGACAGATATGGCACACGATGAAGAAGTGAGACAGATCTTAAGTGAATGTTGCCTTATTTTATGACCTTTCTTGCCACAGTTGTTAAGTGAATCACTGTAGTTTTTAAAGTTAGGATTGTTAAGTGAATCTGGCTTCCCCATTGTTCTTTCCCCTCTCCCTGAACACCAACAAACACACAAGCAGGCACGCCTGGCAAGGGTTAAATATTCAAGGTTTTTGGAAGTGCTCGCAGATAAGCTTTTTGGCAGCAAACTGCGAAATGCCGGCCAAGTGAATTCAGACTCACAAGCGTTTCGCAATTAAGTTTTTACTAAGCAAGCAATTACTTACAGAAGGTAAAAGAGCTTGTCAAAAGTCCGGTCCAGAATTCATTAGGTAAACAACAACACAGAATGTCCAACAAGAGTTTGCCAAAGTCGGCTCCAGAAATCAGTCCAAAATTACAAGCCAGGTTGCAGACAGTGAACAAGAGTTCCTTGGTGGCTCACCTAATTAGTGCTCTGAACTAACTGTTCAGTTAGTTCCAGATGCCAGCAATTAGT
>JANHFM010003815.1:94849-106053 GCA_032468115.1 Grayia smithii
CCTCAAACTTGAGTTTGAGCAATAACTGAGTTGATATCTACATAGGATATCAAGTGTAGTTAATATTTTAAATTTGTTTCATACATATATATATATTCACATATATACTGTATGAATGTGTGTGTGTACTTTTACACACACACACACTCTATATATACATCTATTTTATATATAAAAATAAAGGTAGGATGTCATGAGACAATGATCTCTCTCTATTCTACTGACAGTAACAGTTCCACTGGTAGGATAATTAATTGAATACTTTTATACCAAGGGTGGCAAACCTGTGTCGTCATGGTGGCGTCACGTGATGTATTGGGATTTTTTTCCCCTTTGCGAAACTGGGCGAGGGCGTGGTCAGCGCATAACGCATTTGGCCCATGGGCCACGAGTTTGACAGCCCTGTTTTATACAAAGCCTATTCTCAGATAATCATTAGGTATGTGAAGAAGTTATATTTCAGTGTGTTGTAAAGAGAGAATCTTCTGAGAGGAGAAAATTTCATTCATTCATTCATTCATTCATTCATTCATTCATTTTATATAGTCATCCATAACACAATCATGACTCTGGGTGTCTTAAACAATTACAAGAACAACAAAAAATATAATAGATAGATAAAACAGAAGCATAGAAAACCATTACAACCAATTAAAACCATAAAATCATTCATATGGAATATCCTTAAGTTTCTGTCTACATTTATAGCATACAGGCCTTCGGTGACAGTATAAATCCATTCGTGGGGTGGCTCCAACAAACAGATTATTATTTTTATAATCATTTATGACACATAAACAGTAATTAGAAGGATAGATAGAGGCTATAACAACAAAATATCACAACTGAATGGATGCAACAATTTTTTTTCTTTATAATATTGTGGCCCTAATTTATCTCATTTATATTAATGAATGGTGGATTCCATAATTATTAGCATGATTGGAAAATATATAATAATATTCCATAAATGTGACTGTAATTGTCACAGTTTAATGACAAGTTGATAATCCTGCTTTAAATTATTACTTTGAGCCACTGAAGCAAAAAAAATTAAATAAAATATTATTCCCCCGTAGTATAATCTGTATTAATTTTTCCTTTGCATCTAATGCCTACTCAAGGTATCGACAGTGTTATATTTCATTTCTCCTTAGCTATCTATACATGGGAATCTGAGTAGATTATTCTTTGTCCATCTACATATTTGTCTGAAATTAATTATATTCTAAATGACATTAAGTATTAGGCATATGATTAGCTTAACAATGCAGAATGCACAATTCACTAGTCAGAGGATAGATATAATCTGAGTATCTTACTCCCTAGCATGCATGGGAGCATATGGCAGGGATAATTAAGTTTCAGTATTATTTCCAATTAATTATAGTCATAATCACATTATCTCCTGTACTGGACTTGAAGGCTTATGAATATGTCTCAGAGTTCTTTGAGGTTAATGAACAGTGCAAAAGAATTTTATTATCTGAAGGTTGATTATATCAGCACAATGTTCATGTCTATTTAGAGCCATGCAAATATATTCCTGTTTACCTGAACATATGCTGCACTTAAAAGCTGAAAATCAACATAGTCCTGATACCAGTTCATCCCATGTATTGCTATATAGGGCAAACTGTAATACAGTAGGAAACAATGCTGCCAAATACAATCAATCTGAGCCAGGTAAAAAAACAGTAGAACAATACGGCTCCAATCAAGATTTCTGCATGTCATAAAAAACATTGGCTGAAAGCAAGAGAAAAAAAGGAGGCTTGGAGCGTACATTAAAATATTCATTTCTCTGTTCAGAAATCCAAAGGAATGAATGTGGACATCATATGGTTAAATAAGTGGAGGAACAAATAAAAACAATGTCACTGAAAATAACTTCCAAACACAAATTGCAGATCTTCTAAACAATCATGCTGTCATAAAAACAAAGTAAACTGACAGCACAAAAAGACCCAGAAGTCCATCAAGTCTACCCTTTGAGTTTTCTTGGGTTTTTTTTTTTGTCTTTTTAATTTATTTAGTTATTGTATTTTTAACTATGGTTTATCACACAGTCAATCAGATGTTCAGACATCTGGATTTGGCACTATTGTCCACCTATTGGGTCCTTCCTACTGGTATTACAGATATCATTGCAGGATGTAAGCTTTTTCAGGTAAAGCTGCCTTTTGTAATTGACTGATGGTGAATTTGTCAGTGCCGATGGTATTCAGGTGGTAATCCAATTGTTCTGGAATTGAACCCAAGGTACCTATTACTATTGGAATGATATCTAAGGAGATTGTCAGTCGCCCACGTCATGGTTGTCCCAAAGGTGCTTTTTCAAGAAGCACCTGGACTTTCTGGTTTTTCTTTGAAGAAGCTGAAGGAGCTTCTTGGATGAGAAGCGGAATGTCTTCAAAGAAAAACCAGAAAGTCCAGTTACCTCTTGAAAAAGCACCCTGGGACTATTGGAACAATCTTTGCTTTCTTTTGCCATACTTATTCTATTTCTATTTGCAGGTCTTTGTGTTTTGTTATCTTCTCCAGTTCTTTCTTCATCAGTATCAAAGAACCATCATACCTCACAATCCCACCCTTACCTTTCTCACACATGTAAGGAAAGCTGCAACAGATTTGAGATTCTATACAACCGGTGAATCCATCAAATTCTCAAATTGTATTTGAATTTCTCCCAAGAAACTTACTGATTCCTACTTTGATGTCCTGGATCAATCTGATTATTCAATTCAATATTTCTATTTGAAGGGATAATTTGCCTGAATCTCCTTTGAATCAAATCTTTACTTCAACATCTCACCCCATTCTATTAAATACCAAATCAAATTACTTGTCCTTCTAACTTTGTATTATTTGCTTTGATTGACACATGTTTTCCAGGAAGAGACCTTGATTGTTCTGCTGCACATCCTTTCTTCTCCTCAGTCTGCAGAGGACAGGAGGGCAATGACTCAGAATAACTGGTGCTGCTAGCTGATCAGATCCCTATCACTTTCTAATATGCATTATACACATCACACTTGTGATGAAAAAGGCTGGTTAATTTGAATATGTTGTAGAGAAAAGTATATGTGAGAAAGACATTACATAGAATCAAAAAAGCTGCAAAGGATCTCAGAGGTCACCTAGAATAATTCCTATTTTTTGCCTTATTTTTTTTCACACCACTAGTTCTATCCCTCAAAACAAAATAGCAATTTTCTTGCTGTACCATTTTCCATTCTTATTCTCTCTTCTTCTGATATGTCCCTTCAAGATGATTTGTGTGTGTTACCTACGTATAAACCTCTAGCTTGATTTACTATTAAATGTAGTTAAGTACAGTAAACAAAATTCATGATTCTACCCCTTCCCTTTCTTTTTTTTTAACAATTGCCTTCACTTGAATTCTTTGAATGAACATTCAGTACTGTGCAGTTTATTGAACATGACTAAACTTTTAAAAGGATCGTCTATGATTTCAAGGAAAATCAGATGCCAGCTTCCTCTTTGAAGGACTGCCAGAGGACAGTCTTTTAATTGAAGGGACGTCCAGTCCAATTTTGTTTTCTAAAAACAAAGAACCATAAAATGGAGAAACAGGAGACTCAGAGTTGACTGTTTATAGTTAGCATTTGCACTGAAAATTGAGCAGGGAGAAATATTTCCTGCTCAGTGGTGCCCATCATGGTTGAGATTACTGTATTCCCAGGGCATGGGCACAATATTTTAATGCCTGCAAGGGAGCTGAAATGGAAAACTGGCCTCCATGCTTATCCAAAACTTTCAGAGGTCTGAGTTCTGTCTCTCTGTTCTATTCTTAAATTTTACTTAAAATTCATGAACAGGAAAAGTAACTTTTCTTGCTTACACAGCCACCACTTGGGTCTTTTGGCCATAAATAAAATAAAAATATATATATATTGTCGTAACCACATCTATTTTAAGTGGCATGTCTATGGAGATTGTCAGTCATGGTTGTCCCAAAGGTGCTTTTTCAAGAGGCAGCTGGACTTTCTGGTTTCTCTTTGAAGAAGTTTTGCTTCTCCTCCAACAAGCTTCTACAGTTCTGAAGAAACTTCTTAGATAAGAAGCAAAACATCTTAAAAAAAAAACCCAGACAGTCCAGTTGCCTCTTGAAAAAGCACCTTTGGAACGTTTTAAGTGGCACTTTCTCTAGACTTTTTGACTGTAAAGATGTGAAGGGCTTTCAGCAAACTCAAAAGTTGAAATGGTTGAAAGACATCCAGTCATGTCTACATCAATGATGTGTTCCACATCATTGTGGAACATAGATATGTATTTACTAATTTCAGTTTGGTGAATAGCAATAGCACATAGATGTATATACTATCCCATAGTGCTTTGTAGCACTCTCTGGCAGTTTGTAATGTCAGCATTTTGCCCCCAACAAGCATTTTACCAACCACACAAGGATGGAAGGCTGAGTCAACCTTGAGAACATCAGGACTGAACTCCAGGCTGTGGGCAGAATCAGCCTGCAATACTGCATTCTAACTACTGGGTTACCAGTAATATGTTCTCAACTGGCAACTGTAAAGGAAAGTATGAGCAGATCAACAAAATGTAAACATATATACATGCACACATATAACCCAAAGTTGATCCACAATTGATCTGAAGTCTCTTCTCCTAGCCAATTTGGTGTAGTGATTAAGGTGCTAGCCTAGAAAATAGGAAACTGTCAGTTCTAATCCTCACTTAGGCATGAAAGCCACTTGGCTGATTTTGGGCCATTTGCCAGGAAACTGTGAGTTCTAGTCTCATCTTAAGCATGAAAAGAGCCAAGGTGGCACAGTGGTTAGAGTGCAGTACTTCGGGCTACTTCAGCTGACTGCTAGCTGCAGTCAGCAGATCGAATCTCATCGGCTCAAGGTTGACTCAGCCTTCCATCCTTCCTAGGTGGGTAAAATGAGGACCCAGATTGTTTGGGGCAATATGTTAACTCTGTAAACCGCTTAAAGAGGGCTGTAAAAGCACTATGAAGCGGTATATAAGTCTAAGTGCTAAGTGCTAAGACTCCAACTGCCAAACTACTGGCAGCTGGCAATCAGCAGAAGTAGTCTGCAGTACTGCCTTCTAACCACTGTGACATCACAGCTCCCAACCACCAGCTAAGTGCTATGAAAGCAACTGGGTGATTTTGGGCCAATCACCAGGAGATGGTGAGTACTAATTCCACTTTAGGCACAAAAACTGTCAAGGTGACTTTGGGCCAGTCACTCATTCTCATCCCAACCCACCTCACATAGTTGCTGTTATGGGGAGAATATAATTATGTACAGTATATTTGCTGCCTTGAGTTACTTATAAAATAATAAAAACAGAATAAAAAGAATAAAATAATCATAATTTAATACTAATCCTGTTGAAAGGTTTGTACCTTCAAAGGCTTTTTGGTTTATCACCCAAATCACACACCTCAATATTGTGCACACCATCATGTGCTAACATTGCTAACATTGCCTTTAGTCCCATAAATTGTTGATTTTGAGTTATTATGGAGCTGGGCATCTTTACAAATTTTGATGAATTAAATAAACCTTTTTCAAGTATAACAAGGAATTTGGGGAAATCATATAAAAACATATACTGCTGTGTTCCTTTAATTCCTTTTTCAGTTGACTGACTGAATAATCAACCACACAGTCAAAGAATTCAACTGAAATGTTTTCTTATATTTCTTATGTGATTACCCCAGGCCTACATAATCAAAATGTTTCCTTCTTTGGTGCCAGTTGTATTCCTGAATGAATGGGGAAATTGCTTCAATTTGAGATTTCTCTGCCAACTTTTGGGCACTTGGCAGAACATTTCCAAATCCTTCAGCTGACTGGTATAAATGTGGATATGACTGTGTTTTCTTGAGATCTTCCACTGATCCTTCCATAGTTGCTTTGGTAGAGCTATTATATTTTATTTTTATGGATCTTGATAGTTTTTATGATGAGTTGGGCAAGGGATGAAATTTAGACTATAAATAAACATCAATCCTCAAAATTAGAAGTGTATAGCACCTAAGAACTGTCTCTCATTGAATAGATCCATGAGTGTCCCACTGCAATGATGAGGCCATGTGTTGCCAGCTGTCTGTTAAATAGGTAGTATTTCTATTTGCTGAAATTGTGACACCTACAATACTGAAGGCAGAATTCTTAAGTACAAAAGTGGATTATAACTCATCCTTGGCATGAGGCTGGCCCCAGGTTGAATCCTTTGAACTTGTTGTTGAAAGAAGGAGATAAGAAGTGTTGGGAGAGAATCAAGACCACTGCCTGGAGAGCTGCTGTCAAATGTCAATCAAACAAGCAACACCGGGCTGAATGGGCAAATAAATGTATACATTTTGTGCACTATTGACCTTATTTCGGTTTTGCTGGATTATTTTATTCCCCAAAGTACATCTTCAGCCTAAAACTATAGACCAGTTGATGGTAAAGTGGTTTTCAAAAAAATATATATATGGATCCGTGGTTCTTTACAATAAATGCCAATTGGCATAAACTTTATTCCAAACCACATAACAACGTGCAAAATATATGCCTCACTAAATTTATATTCTGTCACTGATTGGGATATTTTTGAAAGCACATGTGCATATTCAGAGCCTGCCATTTTTCTCCCCTATAAATGGTGATTTTAATTACTTATCATGGCTGTGGTTATGTCAGCCAGAGGTTATGTCAGCTTTATTTTATGTTAGTGATGGATTATTTGAATCTCAGACGAACAATATTTTTGTGGTGTAGTATAATGCCAGCCTGAGGCGATATACAAGTCTTAGGAAATAGATAAATACTTTTAAAAAAAAAATATTATGGGCAAATTGTTACAAGTACTGTCTCACAAATATTATGAGACAGCAATTAGCCAGCTTTATTTAAGGATAATGGGTTCCAAGTAACCAACCCTTGCAGTTTATATTTCAGTGTGTCATGGTGATTTAGGGAGATTGGGTTAATTCAATAAATCATTGCTCATTTAACAATAGCAAAGTATGTTGTGTTATTACATGCTGAGTTACTTGTTTCTTCCTCACCAGAACTTGTAAGGGAGGTATTTTAAAAAAAAATAACAAAAAAATCCCAGTCAAAATTTAACTTCCAGGTTTCAAAGTTGGTAGAATTCTCTTGAGGAAAGCACCTTTATAAGCATCAAGATCAAATAGTTAACTTATTTCCATTTAACACCTAAAGACAAGACAATTTATTTAAATTGTTGCTTTTTTAAAAAAAAATCCAACTGTTATGCTAAGGAACTGAAGAGAACTTATACTAACATCTGTCCGTTTTTTATTTCCACAAAGCCAACCCTGTGAGGTAGGCTGGAGTGAGAGAAAAGAGAATGATTGACCCCCAAAGCATTCAGTGGGTTTCCATGACTTGTAGTTTGACTTGAACCTGGTTTGTTCCCAACACCTTAACTAGCATGTCACATCGTCTCATGCACAAATAACATTAACTAAAGGATCAGAGATACAGTAGTAGCCAAAATTGTGGAAACCTTTTGGGAAAACTGTATTTTTGAGGTTTGATGGCTAATAACACCACTTTTTTTTGGAGTAATGCCATAAAATTATATATCAATGGAAAGATAATTTAATCAACATACTTGGCTCAATTATCTGTATTCTGTGAAAAGTTATAGCCAAATAACCAGAAAAAGGAAGCACAAGTTGCTTAGGTTGATATCAGGTAGCTTTCCTTCATCTGATTGTAGCCAATGAGCATGAGTGTTTAGAGAGTCAATCAGGTGTCATCTTGTTTTGGCAATGAGCCTATCAGATCACAGTAGTATTCACTTATTGATGTCATGTATTGAAGTTGAGAGGAGGACATTTGTCAGTGTATTATGTGATCGCTATCAAGTTGGTTGGGATTTTTGTGTTCTTTCTTTTAGTGAGTTTGTAAAACATAATAAAATCAAAGTAATGATGCAAAGAGTTGACTGGTCACCCAGAAAGTGATGTAAAGTAGTATTATTAAGTGAACAAGGCTAGAGTTAGTACAGTTCCACGATTTTGGCCACTACTGTAGACTATTCTTTTTAATGGTTTGGCGAGATTGAGTTCTTGTCACTTTGTAAGTATAACTTGGGGTGAACATATTAGTGGCTTTTTCCTGCCCTTTGGCTTTTTACCACAAATGGGCAGGAAGCAGCACTGCTATTTTCAGTGACAACATGTCACACATGTCTTCAAACAACACAAAATAGGAGCTTGGGAAATATAATGAATGCCTAGCAATCCACCCAGACAAGTGATATTGGAGCAAGGTTTTGTGGTTTTTTTTTAACAAAAAAACAATGGTTGTCAATATGTCCCTGTTCTGCAATCATTCATTAGGTGTCATTCCAGATGTTTGTTGTGGCTTCTACTAACTGAGGTTACTAATGCCTATTTCGTCACAGCATGTATATATTTATAGATATGCATGGATTTATGGATTTGTATGCATTTATGCTTTGGCACCAGGTGACAAATGGCAAGTCCAAACAGTTTTCTAAGTAACATTGTCCTCCATCCTAGGGTTGAAGCAGAGGGACTTCAAACAAAATCATCCAGCTTTTTTAGGCACTTTTCTCTCATACGTCAACAAAAGAGCTTCCTTTTTAACTCACATTAACAATTTCCAGATGTTTAATGAAAAAAGCTGACTAAAGATGAAAACATCTTTATGAAAACATCATAAAGATGAAAACATCTTTAGTCACCTCAGTTCTAATATTAACCTCTGGAATATTTATTTTATTTATTTATTTTTATTTATATGCAGCTCTTCTCCCGAAGGACTCGGGGCGGCTCATATGTATAGTTAATCATTTCTTGAAGGTTTTTTTTATTTATTTATTTCCACTTATATCCCGCCCTTCTCCGGAGACTCAGGGTGGCTTACAATTTCAAGCACAACTCAATGTGCTTAGCAAATTCCTTCATTCCTTGTATATGCCTGCTTATTTGGGGTTTTTTGCCCCCCACCCAGCAGCATTTTTACAAAGTCATCTTATTGCCCCCTACAATCTGGGTTTACCTACCCCGAAAGGATGGAAGGCTGAGTAAACCTTGAGCCAGGTGAGTTTCGAACCAACACTTAGTTCAGAGCATTAATTAGGTGAGCCACCAAGGTCTCTTAAATTGAATTATAAAATGGTGGGGTCCTAAGGGTTAAATTCACTGCATAAATTTTTAGGCCTAAATTTTCTGCATAAAGCATCATGGTTGAAAGAAATTTTCTAACTCTCTTAGAGAAGTTAGGGTTCCAGTCCATCCACAGAAACAATAGGTAGTGAATGAAGTTGTCTTTGGAAGAAGTGATTAGCAAGCAGAGGTATGATAGGATACAGCCTTTGTTGGGGAAAGGAAGAAAACGTGAACTGAACTTTGCTAATTTCTATTAATTAACACATTCTATTAAGTTCAAAAAGTATTAACTAAATATTTATTTATGAAACTTGCATGTTAATGACTCAGATTGTAAATAAAAAACAAAAGGAAAAAAAAGACAAAGGATAGGAAGAATTGGGGAACAAATGGGAAAGAAGCAAGAGATCTTATTTTCATTCACCAAAGGCCTGGATGAAGAGGAAAATCTTCACAACTCTTCTGAACATCAGGAGAGTGAGGCATCTCACAGGGAATCTCATTCCAGAGAGGCATTACTACAGAGATAGCATGCTTTTGGCATTCTGTTAGATGACTTTGCTTAACTGAAGGAATCTGGACCGTGTCTAGTCTGCATGATTGAATCTGCCAAGCAAATACTACTGGAGACAGGTGGTCCCTCAAATAATCAGACCTCATGCCACATAAGGTTTTATAGATAATGACCAGCATTTTGAATCACACCCAGAAGCAAACTGGCAATCACTGCAGTTCATGAAGCATTGTACACTGGAATACCAAGACATACCTATCACTATCCATACCATGGTTTTCTGGGCTGTTTAAGAACTTATTAGTCTTCAAAGGCAGCCCTATTTAGAGTGCATTGCTGTAATCAAGCCACAAGGTGACCAGAGCATGAATGAATGTCTAAAGGGCCCGTCCAATCTAGGAAATGACACAATTGATGCACCAGATAAAGTTGTGCAAAAGCTTTCATGGCCACAGCTTCCATCTGCTCTTTCATTCACTAATTTTGATGTATTTGCTGTAAAAAACATATCCATGCTGTTCTCTAAATATTTCCTAATATTCAACAGAGTCAGAACACACTTCAGAAATGTGTTCTTCACAAAATAATTCTTACTAAATGGTCATCAATCCCATAAAGCCATATTAAATGAATAAAGTCCACTATAATTTCCATTCTAAAATTTTAATCACAAAACCCTATTTAATTCAACCATAAGCAGGCACAGAGAAAATCTATTGTAAACTTACTTCATGTATTATTGTATATATAAAGAAGTTAATGATTCAGTTGTTTGTGTGTGCTTCTAGATTTAATTTTTGCAAGAAACTCTGACAGGTTATGGGCCCAGAGCACACAGAAGACTGTAATTGTAATTGAGCTGAAGAGACTGCCTGTGTTTAAAAGGAGAAACAAGGCAAAGAAAAAGTTTTTGCAGAATGGCTGCTGTTAAATTGCAGGAGAGCTCTATGCCAGGTTTGGGACAGAAGAACTATATTATTTGGGCTGCAAAGATGCAAAAATATTTTCTGAAGGCTAAGGAGCTGTGGGATATGTTGTAAATCCACCACAGGTGCCATTTATTTGCTGCAAATCAGAGGCAGCATGATAAAGCAATGGCTTATATTATATTGAGTTTGGAAGATGACCAGTTTATCAATGTTGCTGATTTAAAGACTGCAAAGAAGCTCTGGCTGAAAAGTGTGCATGTGAGTGTGTCAGCATGCAATATAGTTCAGTTATCAAGAAAGTTATACAGAGCCTGTTTGCAACCAGGTGAATCTATGGAACAGCATTTTGTACAAATGAAAACTCTGTGGAGTTAGAACAGCATGGAATGAAGTTTCCTGAGTCCCAGAAGGTACTGTTAGTGTTAAACAGTCTGGATGAAACTTGGGACATTGTTTCTGCAGTGTTTGAGTGCAAACAAGAGCAGGAGTTGCGTTTGTAGGCTTTAAAGCAGTGGTTCTCAATCTTCCTAATGTCAGACTTGGAAGCCATATTAGGTGGTTTCCAACCTGCCACTTTCTACGCTGTGGGAAAGTGGGAGGGGGGAAT
>JANHFM010003816.1:34225-48418 GCA_032468115.1 Grayia smithii
ATTAAAGGGGACAGGACTGATTTTACTGATACCATTATGTGCCTACTCTGATCATCGTCTCCTGGCCAAGACATGTCCTTGTAACCATTTTAAAATGTTATGTCTTCATCCACAGGCCATTGGTTTAAGTATTTTATTAATTTATCAAAATGTGAAATACAGAGATATAAAGAAAAATGAAAACAAAGGGACAACAGGAAAGGAAAAGGGGAACAGGAAAAAATATACGATAACGGGAAAAATAAAAAGAAAAGCTTTGACTTCTGACTCCTTTCGGTGCAGTAGAATAAGATAATAATATACAAACTCAACTTCTTACTTTTGCATAGTAATATATACTAGTCATTTCTATAATCACAAACCTATCTACTCAGCAAAAATCATTTTTCCCACCTTAAGCACAAAACCCAAAAGTGGTTTTCAAGTAAAAACAAAATTAATTGTATTCTTTTCTTTAATCAAAGCAGTCAATTTAGTAATCTCTGTGAACTCCAACTTTTGCAGGCATTCGTCCATTGTGGGAATCAAAGTATCTTTCCATTTTTGTGCATAAAATATATTTGTTGCATCCATAGGCCATTGCTGAGACAGCTTAAAATTGTCTTTAGTTGTAATTTGAAAGAAGTGTTTTCCTCTTCTTCTGACACAATTTTGGCTATGGATGTGATCTAGTACATTTTACTGATGATGTGGTTGAGACTTGCCAGGTATTACATTGGCTTCTTATATACACTCGGCTAGGACTCTTTTGAATAGATGATAGGCCACACCTCTACTTTAACTGGAGGACTTGTGCATTCTTCAGAAAAGTATGGGTCAATGCTGTTCAAAGCACCGACTTAAAGCAGAAAAGAGGGCTGCATTTTGCCACTTGTGTATTATTGATTCTCTCACTGAAGAGCATGCCGTACATTTTCATTGCTTCAGCTAATGAAGAGTTGTGCAGGCTTTTATGGGTTTTATTCAGAGACAGGTTTCAGCAGGTTCTGACCAATTCTGGGGAACTGGTAGCGGAAATTTTGAGTAGTTTGGAGAACTGGTAAATACCACCTCTGACTGGCCCCGCCCCCATCTATTCTCTGCCTCCGGAGTCTGAGCTGATTGGGAGGAAATGGGGATTTTGCAGTAACCTTTCTTTGGATTGGGAAGGGAATGGAGATTTTACAGTATCTTTCCCTTGAGTGGGGTGGGAATGGAGATTTTACAGTATCCTTCCCCTGCCATGCTCACCAAACCACACCCACCAAGCCATGCCCATCAAGCCATGCCATGCTGGCCAAGCCACGCCCACAGAACCGGTAGTAAATTTTTTTGAATCCCACCACTGATATGCATGCATGAAAGCTGTTCAGTTTTGATTTGGCTGCCATATTGACTTATTTTGCCATACCCGTGGATACAGCTGCATGGGCTGATTCCCAAGCAACCCCAATAATTTAGGTTGAACAGATTCAGAATGATCAGCATGTATGTCAAAAGATACAGGCCAAGGTTGAACAAGTTGAAAACTGCACTGCGTGGAACTTGTCCTTGCCAATCCTTATCCTGCCTCTGTTGGCAGTCATTGCAAGTCTCTTGACTACTCTCCAAGGAAATGGCAATCAAGCCTTATGGGCCCCTTGAGATAACTTTTGAACTCTCTCTGAATGAGGAAGGCAATACTACTTTAACATCTGTACAGCTAAGAACAACTTAAGTCTGCCTAACCCATGTGCTGAGATGAAGGCTGTGCGATGAAGGAAGGTGGAGAGGGGGGAGTGTTGCCTGTGCATATTTGTGTCATTGTAAGGTGAAAGTGGGAATGTGACCTTAGGCAAGAAAATAGTTTTTAAAAATGCAAGAGTATGTATCTGGGTGTGAAATCTAAATTGGGAATGGATTCAAATGGGAAGGACAGGTAAAAGAATTTAAACTGATAAAAAGAGAAGTGAAAGCAAATGCTCTTGAGAGATCCGAATCCATTGACAAGGCAGTGTTAACGAATTTAAGCTAAGCCTCATCAGCTTTAACTTTCATTCCAAATCTAGGATATACTAAGCTTCCAATCAGATAATCCTTCTAACTCCAGGATCTAGTCATAGCCAATTAGGTAATCCTGGCAATCAGATACTGTTACCGTTAATACCTTTATTACCTCTTATTTAATATTACTTGCTCTGACCTTTTCTTTTAATTGGATGAAAGTTTAATATAAAAGGTGTGATTTCAGATGTAAATTAGGAGTAGGTTGTGGTGAGAAATAGAGGGACTCTATTAGTGTGTCCCATAAACTATGAATTAGAGCAACGTGAATTTGCTTATTTGGGACTATGAAAAAAAGGAATAGCTATGGGGGATTTTTGCAAAATAAAAAGGGTATAATTGAAAGAGAATTAAAGAGAATTAAAGCATAAACAAGCTTTCCATTCCAGAATGCAAATTCTAATTAGAGATTGGTGTATCTGTCAGTTGTATTCTGTCTTTGACCCTTTGATTAACAAATCAGGAGAAACAAAATCACAGAAATATTGTCACTTTTTATGAACACTCTTCATGCATTCATTTTTATACTCTTCCTGGTGTGTGCACCTTCTGAAATACTTTTTTTTTTCATTTCAAAATGTGTTAATCTTCATATGGTTTTCCAGAATTTATGCATGTCTTTTATGCTTCCAATTACCGTATATTCTGAAATTCAGAGGTTTGTGGATTACTGATTTTACTATGTCTAGCAAGTCCCAAAGTGGTATATTCATCTTAAAAATGTCATTGATAGAATGGTTAATCCATCCAAAGTGCTGGAAGGATTTTTTTTGCAAAGAAAAAAAGTATTCCCCATCCCCAAAATAGCACTTAGACTTATATGGCAGTTAGACTTATATACCGCTTCATAGTGCTTTACAGCCCTCTCTAAGCGGTTTACAGAGTTAGCATATTGCCCCCAACAATCTGGGCTCTCATTTTACCCACCTCAGAAGGATGAGTCAACTTTGAGCCGGTGAGATTCGATCTGCTGAACTGCAGCTAGCTGCAGCAGGCTGAAGTAGCCTGCAGTACTGCACTCTAACCACTGCGCCACCTCGGCTCCTGATAATAATTGCAACTGAGTGTCTCCTAAAATTACACCAAAATATTTTGCCAAATCTGAGGTCAAAAGGCAGATCTCAACTGAGGAGAGAACATTAGGATGATACTATACTCAACCAGATTAGAAATTTTCTGTAAACCCCATCATAAAAAAAGATAATGACCAGAAATTTAATTTACTTAGCATTGGCCTAATCAAGGATTAGATTTAATCCTCACAATTATCATGATTGTTGAAACCTGTACATATCTCAATTTCAAAGTGTTTTGTGAATTGTTTCTAGAGTATAATTGACAGATTGATCAAATACCAATTTGCAGAGTCTTACAACATTTTCAGCATTTGAAAAATTTCTAAATTTATAGAAAAGTGATAAGAATAGATGGAAGAATCATATGTGTCAATTTCATAAGTATTCAATCAGAAGAATATCATGTCCACTATCTTCATTAACTGCTTTGTTTCAAAAATGTTTTAGGAAACTTTCAAAACTTTATATAGATTCTATCTCTTGAATTGATTTGTAAATGAAAATATTGTTCATTCTTTGCTCTTCTGCCACTTATAGGATGATCCAAGAAGAATACTTTTGTTCCATCTCTTTCAAAAATGGTGTAAGGTCCCAGAAGTTTCCCTAAGCCACTGTGATGCCAAAGAGAATGAGACTCAAGATGAGGCTTGCAAAAAGAATCAGATTTTATTTTTGGACAAAACAAAACACTGGGTGAAACTATATCCAGAATATACAGACACAATGCATGTAAGGAATAGCTACACCTTGGAGAAAGTATGGCATCCTTTTACACCTTTAGACACCAGCTTAGTGCCCAATTCTGGCCTCCTTTGGCAGTGCAGCAAGGAACAGGGGGTTGAGTGCTTAGCAAAAGAGGGGCTGACTACTTAGCAACACGGGTATTTTCCTGATGTAACCCTGCCAAACCATGACATACTCCGCTTCTTGAGATATTCACCAGGCACAGAGTTGTACAAAAAAAGCAAGATAACAGAAGTTAGATCACTGGTAGAAACAAATGGCAGAGGCAATTCCAATTCTTAGCAAAGGAATTCTTGCAGAAGCAAAACAGCAAGCCAAACCAATTCTACTGACTCTCCTAGTATATCCCACTAATTCTACCTATTTTATTATTATTATGTCCCTTCTATGGAATGAATTTTCAGGCATTAAAATAGTTGAGCCAAAATATTTAGTAATTGATTGAGTTGCATGCTTTCTATGTGGGATGATAGCAGGGGTGAAATCCAAAAATTTTCCCTACCGGTTCTGTGGATGTGGCTTGGTGGGCATGGTGTGGCTTGGTGGGCATGGCAGGGGAAGGATATTGCAAAATCTCCATTCCCACCACACTCTGGGGCCAGCCAGAGGTGGTATTTGCCAGGTCTCTGAAGTACTCAAAATTTCCGCTACCGTTTCTCCAGAACCTGTTAGAATCTGCTGGATTTCACCCCCGGTTGATAGCATTATAGGGTTGGAAAAAAACTTTTTATGACATGAGGTCCATCCTCCTCCTTAGTACAAGAATCCAAATTAAATGAAACATTGTGACAAATGGCCACGCAGTCTCTTCTTGAACACATCAAGTGAAAGGAGTCCACCATTTCTCTAGGCAATTGATTCCATTGTGAAAACTGCTCTTACAGTTAGTTTGTTCTGAAGTACAACTGGAATCTATCTTTCTGTAACTGAGGACTTTTATTTAAGGTCCTGTGTTGGGGAACAATGAAGAAGAAGTCTTCACCTTCCATGTGATATTCTGATAAGTATTGGGAGATTGCTGCTATTGGCAAAGTTTGTAACAACTGAACATTTTATATCAGTTGTTATTTGAAGAATCATATATGAAGTATTGGTTCTATATTGTTTTTATTTTTTTATCCATATTGGAAAAGCTTTTGCTAAAAGCAAAATATGAACAAAAATCACTTTTATGTCTTTATGCTGTTTCTCCACAACATATACATTTTTCATTCAACTTTCCTAATAAATCCATGTACATTTGTACAAAATGTTTTGCTGAGAACAGTTCAGAACACCACAGTCCAGAGCTGCATTCTGACTACCACATTGTCCGAGGAGTCTGAATTAGGATGTGTCACTTGAAAATGTGCAACAAACAAAATTAATTCACATCTCCAGCTAAATGAACATTAATTTTGTATCTGAGAAAATTTCACACAGTACAATGTCCCATATGATGCTTAAGCATATCTTTTTCTGAGTGATAAAAATTGGCTTGACTTTCAATACAGAAGTGTCTTAAATTTAGATAGAAACATTTATATATATATATGTTTAGTATTCTTTCAACATATTTCAGAAATGAAAATTACTCTTCTTAACCAAAAGTTAACTTATTTATAGGTAAAGGTAAAGGTTCCTGTCGCACATATGTGGTAGTCATTCCCGACTCTAGGGGGCGATACTCATCTCCGTTTCAAAGCCAAAGAGCCAGCACTGTCCGAAGATATCTCTGTGGTCATGTGTTTGGGATGACTAAATGCCAAAGATGCACAGAACGCTGTTACCTTCCCACCAATGGTGGGTTGCTCCTGGTTCGGCCCAGTCGCGCAAGCCGGTAGCGGTGACAATATGACATCACCGAACCGATTTGCCTTGACTGCGAGCTGGGTCCTCCCGCTCACCCCATGTTATTCTTACCTTAATTTCTTTGTTTTTAGCCCAGCTGATAGGCACGGCGGAGTGGATTGCCGTGCCTCAGCTGGGCTAAACTGTTCTGCGCCTGTGCAGAGCACCCGTTTGGCGCACATGCGAGCGAAGCAAAGTGATTGCGCGCAAAGTGCATGCATGCAGAGAACTGGTGGTAACAGGTGGGCCCTATTTTTCTACTTGCATTTTTTACGTGCTTTCGAACTGCTAGGTTGGCAGAAGCTGGGACAAGTAACAGGAGCTCACCCCATTACGTGGCAATAGGGATTCAAATGGCTGAATTGCTGACCTTTCAATGGACAAGTTCAGCATCTTAGCCACCCCTTTGTTTTTATATTTATAAATATAAATGTGTGTGTGTGTGTGTGTGTGTTTGTCAAAGCACCTGGTTACCAAATATGGAAGGAAGCATACTGCTTCCTTTTGCCTTTAGCCCCAACCCATGTGCACCCAGGCAGTTGTTTTCAGTCGCTTTCACGACAGACTATATGTGTCAGTAAATTTATATAATTTATATTCTCAGTAAATATAAATTTGACATATATATATATATATATATATTCGTAGATTTTCACAAGTATAGGTATGCAAGTCTTGGTGTATTTGGGTTTTTTCCTGTGTAAGATGTATATATATGGATCAAAGGGCTAACAGGTAGGTATGGTTCTCAGAATGTTTCAAATATTACTTGTGACTTTGCTGGAGAATAAGCATATTAAATATATTTAATTTCAATTAAGTAAGTAAAAAAATTAGCTTGAGTCCCACTCATCCTTTTTTGCAATTTGCCATTAGTAAGCCACTCAAGGATTCAAGTACAGCCCACAGTCTAGAAAACATGCAGCCATGTTAATTGGGATGGGAGGAGTGACTATCTTCAGATGAAATTCTGGGGAATTTCAATTAAACCACAGTAATTTGGCAATACATAACAGGAAGTTTCTACAGATCCTCACACTATCATTATAGCAATGCATACAAAAAGTATGTGAAAGAATTTCAGTGAAAACCTTATGACACCACAAGATATGGGAGAGTGATACCATGCGCCTCTAGGTAAGGATATCAGGGAATCTGCCATAAGGGAAATGCCAAAAAGAATTTAGGAACCCCTTTCTTACACAATTGAAACTATTCTGCGAAAAATGTAAGAATTCCGGGGAGTATTTTGATGAAATGTTGTGAACTAAAATCTCATAGATGGGATTTCAGATGCCCGTTATAAAACATTTTATGCTACCCCATAGATAACTTAAAGCTTTGGTGCACAATTCTTTTGATATTATGACTGATTCATTATAACCAAAGGAATAATTCAGTGCCAATATCTACCAGTGTTTCAAGCGTTCTTAATTTTTAAGCAAAAATATGGAAAATACATTCCAGAGAGGAATTTCTTTGAGAATAAAAAAACATCAAACACTGATAAAGCCTGGCCTACTAGATATTGGACATATCTATCCTGTACATACTTGAATAATCCTGTAATCTATCAAAAGAGATTGAAATCATTGTCTTTGATTTCTGCTCTAGATGTCTGACAAATATCTTTCAATGATTGAATATATCTATGGAAAAGTATGAACTTTTATCTGTGCCCACTTAATTAATACTCTTAAAAAGTATAACCAAGTACCAGACCAATAATATGATACTTTAATATGTCTACATTAAGAAACAGTTCTTAAATCAATGCCTATTCAAATACTGAGATCTGGTCACATTTTATTTTCCTTCCTTCCTTCCTTCCTTCCTTCCTTCCTTCCTTCCTTCCTTCCTTCCTTCCTTCCTTCTCTTTTTCTCTTTCTCACAAATGTAGAAGATGGAAACATACATGGAATAACAAGGTAAGTCTTCCAAAAGATGTCTGACTTCAGATAGAGGTTCCAACCTGAAATTGGCATGCTAAAGTTAAATATACAGGTTTCCCCTGTCCAGTTACGTCTCACTCTAGGGAGCGGTGCTCATCTCTGTTTCTTTGCTGAGGGAACCATTGTTGTCTGAAGACACTTCTATGGTCATATGGCCAGCATGACTATACGCCAAGATGCACAGAACACTGTTATCTTCCCGCCAACATGGTACCTATTTATCTACTCACATTTGCATGCTTTTGAACTGCTAGGTTTTCAGGAGCTGGAACAAGCAAGGGGAGCTCAGTTCATTGGATAGTGTTTGGGCCTCAGACCTGACTGTCAGCTTTCCAGCTGACAAGCTCAGTGTCTTTAATTGCTGACCCATCATGAACCCCTATGTTAAAGGTGCCAATAGACAAATAATAACTGATTCATAGGAGATCAAGCAAAGATGGAAGGAATATACTGAAATACTATACAGTAAAGATGGCAACACACAAGATAACTTGGAAGGTATTTCCTACTTACAAGAACTTCTAGTACTAGAAGACAAATTAGATTAGCATTCTGGTCATTATCAAGTTAGAATGCTACAGAAACTGATGGAATGCCCCCAGAAATATTGCAAGCAACAGAAGGAGAATCAGCAAAGTGAAGCTCCTAATTTTTTAAAAAATATATATGATGATATTTTTATAAGGGAAAAAAGATAGTTCATGAGATGAGCAAAGGGGAGAACGGAATATCACATTTGATAAGGTCTCCATCATTTCTTTTAGCCTCAATTCTCTACTTATTTACTAAGGCTGCGAATAATGGGCCTCAATACTATCTGTTTGTAAGTAGACACATGTAAGCTTATATTTCCAAACTAATCTTGAGCTTCTATAGTCAATCACTATTTCAAATATTCTCCATTTAAGTATCAGCACCTGTTATCTAATTGGCAGGATATATATATATATATATATATATATATATATATATATATACACACACACACACACACACACACATACATATATTCAAGAGATAGGACTAAAGGATTAAATCTATATTTTCATCAGAAAGAAAGGGTTTGATTCATGGATGTCCAAAAGGGGGACAAACAATGACACACTTGTGTTGACATCATGACCAAAAAATGCCTCAAGTTACATAACAACACAAATACATAATTGTGGCATTTGCATGATTACATCATTATCTGCATATCATTTGTGCATTATTGTGGCTTATTGTAGTTGCTGCTGTTTTGATTTGGAATTTGAAAGAAGGGAATTGGTATCATGTAGGTGCTCTGTGATAGAAGGATGGAATAATGCAAAACTGGAGAGGTATTGACCTTCCAGAGGTTAATAGGCTACAAATCCCATTTTCCCAAGTCATTGGCCATGTTGACAGTTCCTGATGGGAAATGGCATCTGATTATAGATTTCCCATCCTAAGGCAAAAGCACAGTTGTGCAGTATATGTTTTTTATTGCAAAAGTACCAGATTCTTACCACTATAACTTTGACTCTAAAGCAGTAAATCTGGGAAGTTATACTTTCAATCACATCTGAAACAATTCACCGCTTCTAAGTCATAATGACAGCCACCCACAGATGTCTCTGAAAGAAAAAAAAAAGAACATATTTTTCTGCAGTGAAGGTTTATAAAAGGAACTATTCCGTGATTAAGGCAGACATGAAAAGATGATAGAAAATTGGCCCATCTATGTCTTGGACATTACTTATGAAAGCAGCTATTTCCATCACTCCACATAGATAATGCCTTGACAACAAACCTATTTTAAATGACTGAAACATATCTGTGATACCTCAGATTTAAAGCTATTTTTAATTCCTTTAACTGTTATTTTTGTTTCTCCTTGAATTTATGCTCATTCCATTCATTCCATTCTGTTTCTCACCAAGTTATGTTAAGCTAAGGGAAGTCTCTGCCTGATCCAGACTCAAATTTTATAAACTCCCACAATTTCTCCCCTGAACTGGCCTGTATGAAACAGAACTCCAGATCTGTAGAAGAATTCAAAACTAAACATCACAATTAAGCAAGATGGCTATTGTTGTAGCTCAATGTTTATTTTGTAACTGAACAATAGTTGAACATTTTAAGTAGCCACACAACCTGATTCATTTCAGAATTCTACCCTCTTTTCTCAATGCATAAGGAAAACAATTTTTAAAAAGAGTTTCCATAGCTGACTGTGAAGCTACTTTTTAAAAATCTTTTCTTGCATTTATAGACGGAACGTGCAGCTTAATGGATGGAAGAGTTCAGATCCTGATCCTGGCCATATACAAGAGATCTGCCATATGATTTGTATTGTGTATACCTTGCAACCATATTATATTTTATATAATTCTATAACTTGTATTAGAATTTGCAATCCTAAATTGCATGAAATGAAACCTGGTTACATCCGGTGTTCCCGGTTCAGCGTTCGAACAGTATCTTCTAAGATAATTCATCCATTCTGTCTTCTGGTTTCTCCTCCAATAATTAATGAGCTTTTTTGTAATCACCAAGCATGCCTTCACTGGATCATTTGTCTAAACTTTCTTTTAAAACAAAACAAAACCTGTTAGGTTTCCCTAAGTGTACTTTATGTCCTTCTTAGCTGGAATGGTTCTATTTTCGTTATGTTTGAATTAATACTTCTAAAATTGATTTTAACATTAGTATATTAATACCGGGTTCTTCCAGATTGCAGATAAAGCAGACTATCATTTTAAGAACTACAACTTGAGGGGGGTATTTTTCCTGATGCTGGGCATGCTGTACTGGTGGGGAGGGGAAATCAATTGCTTTCCTTAACTTGTCCAGAATTCAAACGAGTAGCACTTACTAATCATGTTACTGAGGGAGAATTGGGTTGGTTCATCCAGAAAACCCAGGTTAGACTGGCCTATTTAGTTAGTTAGTTAGTTAGTTAGTTAGTTAGTTAGTTAGTTAGTTAGTAGTTAGTTAGTTAGTTAGTTAGTTAGTTAGTTAGTTAGTTAGTTAGTTTGTCAAACATGTACGAGATAACAGATATAAGTATAAACATGGATATGAACATAGGAAATGGGTATGAATAAATGGGGACAGTAGGACAGGGATGGAAGGTGCTGATACGCTTATGCATGCCCCTTACAGACCTCTTAGGAATGGTGTGAGGTCCACAGTAGACTGTTTAAGGTTAAAGTTATGGGGTTTTGAGGAAGTAACAGTAGAGTCAGGTAGTGCATTTCAGGCATGGACCGCCCTGTTGCTGAAGTCATATTTTCTGCCATCGAGTTTAGAGCGACTTACCTTGAGTTTGTATCTATTGTTTGCTCATGTATTATTGTGGTTGAAGCTGAAGTAGTCATTGACAGGTAGGAGGTTGTAGCAGATAATTTTGTGTACTGCGCTTAGGTCAAACCGAAGGCGGTGTAGTTCTAGGTCAGTGATGGCGAACCTTTTTGCCATCACGTTCCAGAAGAAGGGGGGGTCGTGTATGCGCCCTGCCCCTGCGCATTCATGCATGAGCCCCCCCTCCCCCCTGCTCTTGGCCCGCTTATGGCCCATTTTTCTCTCTCCCCAAGCTCCAGAGCCTTTCTAGGAGCTTGGGGAAAGGCAAAAACAGCCTTACCCACACACACACCCCAGAGGACCTCCAGAGGCAGGAAATGACCTGTTTTAACAACTTCCGGTCCCAGTTCATTGTCACCCAAGTGCTGACCAGTTCTTGATCTTCTGTGCCCTGCTCTCCACAATTTCTGTTTTATTACAAGTTCTTTTCATTTTAGCTTCTTCTTTTCTCCTCCACTACCTCCTTTATCCAGACTGCATTCTTATTGTATTTCTTGGGTTGGCTGGTTCTTTTTCATCAGGTATTAGCTGGTTCTTTGAAGTCCATTGATGGAAATGCTTCTGATTTAACTAAAATTAGAGTGTCTGTTGATTTTCTTGGCAATGGCTGTTATTTGCTGCTTTATTATTTCCAGAGCTTTCTTGATTTTTCTTGTCTCTAGGTAATATTTCTTGATCAGGTATTCTTTGGTTGTCTCGTTCTTCAGCTTCTTTTCTTTTATCTGTTCAAGTTCTCTTGCATCTGATCTTAGCATGCGGATCTTATTCTGCAGCTTGATCTTCCATTTTGGTGGTGCACAGTTTGGCTTTTTTTTCTTCTTTGTTCATTCTGCATCCAGGTTCTTCAGTTATAAATGCAGCTGCGCTGTACATCAATTGAGTTGTTTCTTGCAGTGAGCTGGTGCTTATATTTGATATTACGGTATTGGTATCTTTTAATACTTAGACTAGCAGTTGTTGTTTTTTTGTTAACAAACATAACAAGCAGGCAATCTTATTCTGTTGTTTTTGTGCTATTCTAGATGCTGTTATTCTTTGTTTAAACTCCTTTTGTTTTTCCAGTTGGAGCACTTTGTTCTTTCCAGAACATTTACTACTGCTGCTAATGTTCTACTTTCTAGAACTTTTACTACTACTATTACTACCACTACTGTTATTATATATTTAAAAAATGTGAACTCACAGTTATCAGTTCTTGGGCCTCCCTTGCTTCTTTACACCTGTCCCTCCCTCTTACCCTCTCTCTCATTCCCTCCTTTTGTTATTTTATTGAGGAAGTCCTTTAGGTATTGTTCCAAGGACCCCAGTCATGATTGGTATAACAGTGGGATTCTTTTTTCATAAGCAATCAGCTTTGAACTGCAAGTCCCGGTATTTCATAATGATTACCAATTATTTTTCCTCAATCCTAGCTTCCCTGTCAGGCCTGAAATCAGGAATAACGCACAGTGATTCTTCCAAGCTGAATTTTTTATTTCATACCTATAGACAAAAACCCTGCTAGACTGAGCCCTCTACAATACATTTTGTAAACTACTAGAGAGGGGCTGTCCTTGTCTTCTTTCTCTCACACATAATATCTGGATTGAGTTGTCTCTTACTTCTTTTTTGGCCAATTCACACCCACAGTTTGTCTTAATCAAAATTGTTGCCAGTGTGCCCATTGATAATAAAAAACAATAAAGTTATATGGAGTGTGTCACTATAAAAAGGATCAGCTGCCCAACTAGCTTCACTGTTTCTGGAAATCTGTACTAAAGGCTACATTTTTATTGGAAAAGTTGCCCACAAAGTTCTCATGCAATTCTAGCTATGAGCACTGAGATTTACACTTATTGTTGACATTAATAAATTAGTATTTAGAAAAATGGACTTGTTTTTCTGTTTAAGTATCATTTTGCTTTTTTTTTTTTTTTTTTATTTTTGTTGTTTTAGTTCAAGGAACTTATCATAAGAAATTTACTAAGCCTGTTGTGGTTGGTGATTCATAGCTGGAGTGCTGTGCCTCTGGATGGGTCTCAGACCAACCTGTTTCAATTATAAAGGCAAAAACATTATATCTCATTTTTAGAGGATGGAGTTCGTCCAGCCTCACTATAACAGTAAGGTAGCTGTGTTGTCTCGACAGCTGGCTTTTTGCATGGAGGACTTCAGAAGTGGCCTGTGGTGGGATAAAAAATAATTGCTTTTGCCCAAGATATTTTCCATACTGTTATATGCTATAATAATCAGCAATGTACATGGAAAGTGCCACCTGAAGGGAGCTTTCCCCAGCAGCTGTGTTGGTAGTAATGAGACCTGTAGCTTTGAAATAAGCAGTTCATCTTTCAACTTGGGCTGCAAATAAGTCTTCAGGAGCTACTGCCTTATTCTTCCACATTTGGGAATGTTAGTCATTATCAAATGTGTCCTGGTCTCTTGGGGCCAGAAGATCCAAGTTTTGCAGTTGAGGTTAGATAGCTACTGCTTTTGACCAACATTAACTATTTTTCTTCTGGACCTTTGGTTCAGTTAAACTATTGAGATATCTGACTGTGCTGTCTCTTTTGCATCTGCTCCCAGGGAGAGAGTGTAGACAAAATGGAGGTGCTGGTCGTTGGAATTCAGACTGTTGAAAAGGGAATTGTAGTTCCTCTGAACGACCCCACATATAGGTTAGTGAGGATCCTGGAGGTTTGGATGATAAAGACATGTTGGCAGCTCAGGCGAATGTGACAATTAAGGCCTTACCTGAGAAGAAAATCAGGCTTGACCTTAGCCATTCATCTCCTTGATACAAGCTGAATTATTGCAATGTACCCTATGTGGGGTTACTCTCTGTTTGGAAACTTCAGAGATATTTGGACAGATCACCTGCTTAAGCTGAACTGGCAACCTGTTTACTCTGAGACTCAATTTAAAATGGAAGCCTGACCTTCTAATGCTAAAAATAATCTGACCCTCTCTTCAAAACCCAGAGGCCCTACTGCTATCTGAAATCCATCTGTAGGGATCTGCCAGGAGGCTTTTCGGAGAGCAGGACTTGAGGGGTTGAATTATGATGACTACTCTTACTTACCTTTCTTTCTGCCTATTTATCTCTCACTTATAAAGCATCTAAAATTTAAAAGGTAAAACAGTCCCGTCCCACAGACTTAAAGTAATAGACATGAGGCAGAAGGAGAGGAAAGAAAGAAAGAAAGAGAGAGAGAGAGAGAGAGAGAGAGAGAGAGAGAGAGAGAGAGAGAGAGAGAGAGAGAGAG
>JANHFM010003816.1:68757-81178 GCA_032468115.1 Grayia smithii
TGGAGTGGGGTGGGAATGGAAATTTCCCCTGGAAGGGGGTAAGAATGAAGATTTTGCAGTATCCTACCCATGCCATGTCCATTAAGCCACGCCCACAGAACCGGTAGTAACAAAATTTAGATTTCACCCCTGATACATACCAGTTTGCTATATATTAGCTTTAGATTTCTCTTTGAGATGTTACATAATTCCTTAGCTAAAGAACCTATAACTTTTGATATCTTGATATCAATAGTTTTAACTATTGATGGCATAGCAAAGAACATATAAATCCTTAACATGTAAATATTGTTGACAATTTCAATGAAGGAAAACTAAGAAAATTATTGTCCTGCAAATTTGAGAAACAATTAGCAGCTAAAGCTGACTCAACTGGCCAGTCAGTGTGCTAATGTTTAAAACATGGCGATCAACACCAATATTGATAAGGTGTTGGAAGAGGAGTGGAATTAGAGAGGCTAGACTAGGAACTTCACTCATTACAGAATCTATTTTCATAGCAATGTTTTCTTTTTCTGTATATCATAGGTTATTCATTATCTTCTTAAATGGTATGGGCAAGAAGAAGGGTGGAGGTGGCAAATAACAAATATGATTATGACACAAATAGTGTGACTTATGTTTTTGGAATGTAAGGATGTGATTTGTATTATGATGTTATGGCATAGTATTATTTTTGTATCATTCTGGTTTAGTATAGATCCCAATATGTATCAATAGCTTCTGATTAAAATGTAATATTAAAATATTGGGGGAAAAGTTTTAAAAAGTCATTGCATTGCCTTTCTTCTTTTCCACAATGTATCAGCATGATTTTTTTTAAATAACAATTTTATTAAAAATTACAACTGCAATAAAAAACCCCAAAGGAAAATAGAATGTACACAAAAGAAATAAAAGAGAAAATAAAGAAAAAATAAGAATATAGTAAAGAAGAAAAAAGTAATAACTTTCCCCTTTTATCACAAGTATAAACAATTTTAGCAACTTCTCTTGCTCTTGTTCACCTTCTCTTAAAATATAGCAAATGATCTCTTCTTCCTGAATTCCATCTTTGAAATAAACAAATCCTTAAAACCTCATCATTTCAGTCCTGATCAGCAAAAGTCCTTTAAGGGTTACCAGTTATAACAATGTATCTATTTTAACTTTGATCAAATAAACCAACTTTATATTTCTTCTTTTACTGCTAACAACCTTGATCTTTAATCCCTTCATACAATGTCCTAGAACATGATTTCTTTTCATTTTTTCTCTGTATATTCTTATTTTTAAGGAAGCTGTCTTTAGTTCATCATTTTGTCTCCAGAAGTCCTATATCGGTGTGCATTTTTTGTATAGACTTTGTAAGCATTAATAACTTATTCCATTACCTGTACCATACCATTGTTTAGATATTACTCTCTCAGTTTAGTGAGAAATACACAAACACACGCACACATATATACATTTTTGGAATATTTGCATAATAAGCTATTTAAATGCAAGAATCTCACATATGTAAACAATTGAGGTAAACTGTTTTATTTGAAATTGTAAAGAAAGAAACAATCTACAAAGCAATTCCCATAATCCCTTGCACAGGCATGTAATTCAGGAGTCATCCTCAGCGTATTTTCTAAAGGTTCACAGAGTCTGAGAATTATTTAATATATCAAAAAATTATTTACTAAGAACAACTATTATACTGGATTTGGTAAAACCAAAACCAGAGATTTCACAAAATGGCTTTCATTATTTTGCAAAGACACAGAATAGCTGCTAGGTATTTGCTTGATCATGAAATGGCTACAGTGGTGGAAAGGTAAGATATCATTTTAAAAAATTGTTCACAAGAGAATAAGGATGTTCCTACCATCACTTCCACTTTCCTGAAATGTTCTGTCTCACCTTAGTATATCTTCATAATTTATCTAGGCAAGTGGGCATGTTTCAAAACTATGTTTCACTCAAAGAGCAGTTCCTGATTTATTTTCTCCTTTTCTTCTTTTTTTTAAGCTTGCCAACCATTCATGAAGGGAATGGAAAGCATGAAGAATAACTGTAGGAAGGCAGGTGGGTAGACTCACCTGGAAAACAAAGCCAAGAAACTGAAATAGGAAATGTGCAATGTGACCTTTGCTGGCAATATAATTTGGACCACTCATCATGGATCATGCAGTTCCATCATGCAGTTCCAACTGGAACTGCAAATTGACCAGGAACAAATAATGATAGACATCTCAAAAGCAGAATTCAGCAGGTGAAATTTACTATAGGGTAGGAAGAAGCAACTTCTCTTTTCAGCTTGGAAAGATCAAAATATTATTTCAAAATAAGGTTCCTTTTTAAGAGGTATCAGTCAGAAAAGGCCTGTTGAGGTTTCCAGCCAGCATTTGTCACCATGTTTATCCAAGAATGGCAAGAGAATAAAGGTTATTCTATACCACATAGATAAATCCAAGTTTAACTACCTGGTAACTATTGTCATGACTACCATCCTGCTACATCATGCATTGCTTGCTGTCAGCCTGCCATACTCAGCAGGGAGTGGGAGGACTGCAGAGTGGGATAAGTGCCATGGTGGCGCAGTGGTTAGAATGCAGTATTGCAGGCTAATGCTGCTGACTGACAGACTGCCAGCAGTTCTATTCTCACTGGCTCAAGGTTGACTCAGCCTTCCATCCTTCCAAGGTTGGTAAAATGAGGGCCCAGATTGTTAAGGCCAATATGCTGACTCTGTAAACCACTTAGAGAGGGCTATAAAGCACTATGAAGCAGTACATAAGTCTAAGTGCTCTTGCTATTGCTACAAGGTGGGTGGTGGGTGGGTTAGCATGAAAGGAATCAAAACTATCCATCATGCTGTCCTGTGAGAGCTGCTGGACATTCCAAGGTCACACTATGAAATGCAGAACAATCCAGCCAGGGACTGTTACCCAAACAATTTGTTAGTACCTAATTGGACACTCACAGATGTCCAATTAAGGGGGGGAGTTGAGAACAAGGGAAAAGTTAACCATATACTTTGGGTACGAAAATCCGAGATATGGCTTTGCTTCTTCTGTAACCACTTGGTTTTAGTAAAATGTACTTTCACTAAAATGGATTCCAGAGTTTTTCTTCTCTAACTGACCAAGTTGAGATGACTGACAACTATAGCTTTATCTGAGTTCCTTGAGCACATGTTTTCTCAAAAGAACTTAGCATGAAATTTAGCATGAAATGATCCAGATTCATGGGTTACCTCTTCTCTTTTTCTATGGTTGCAATGGCTCATTCTCATGATGTCACATGTCAATCACTCATGACAGGTGATACTGGGTGGCATTACAACCCTCCAGTAAAACAGTAAAAAACAAAGAAAACAAACATTACTTAAAATTGTAACATAACAATTATTAAAAGAGCATTAAAAGTATAAAAGCAGAACTAATATGACAACAATTGAACAGGAGACTGAATCGTATGATGAACAGAGGTCATTTGTTAAATGTTCCCACCTACAGATGGAAGAAAGGAAAATTTGGTTCAATCTAAAAACCTTCTCTGAATGAATTGGAAGATCTCCTGTAGGTGTAAAAAGATGTGTGGATAATTTGCAACAATCTTTTCATGAGCAATAACTTGAGATGAATATGGGTTCCTGGATAACTGTCAGTAAGATTTCATACTAAGCCAGATGGCTCAATAAATGTGTTGACTATATACAAATCAGTTCATCACTCCTGAATGGTAGGGTATGACTAATTCTTGAGCACAAGCTTACTTATAGGCTTGGTTTATGCTCAAAACCTACTCTCAGTTCCTCAGAGGTAGGACAGGCAGAAACATAGACACATGTGAGTGATGGTGACAGCAGTGGCTGGATTTGTAGCTTCTTTTGCAATGTGCAACCAAAAATGTTTAGGGGAGATAGATACAGAAGTACTAAATGGATCATTCCCTCAATGCATTTCTTAGGAAACTGAGTTCTTTGAATAGATGAGGGAACAATCCCCCTGTGGAAATTAAAATCACAGAAAAGGTTCTGCTGTTATGAAGTAGGCGATAGAGTTCTGCACCACTAGCTGCTTATAGTTTAGCAAGAGAAGATCTAATTGAGACTGCATAATTATCTCCCCACTATGTAAGGTAAAGTATGTTTTCGTTCATTGCATACCACTGATGAAAAGCCAAATGGGAAAGGCTAAAACATGCAGCCTAAACAAATTTATTGTTAAAAGCTGTTAGCATTTATACCATATATTTTAATGGCAAAAGCAGGGAGAGAGAAATGCCTTGTCAGGTGCTGCATTGTGATAAACCGTAGGTGATGGTTGCATTTTCATTAATACTGTACCCCAGTATTTTTAAAGCAAGCATAATATCCTTAGAATAATTTTCAAGCCTGTAGAGCAGTGCTTTTCAAATGTGGCAACTATAGAAGGAGTGGATTTAAACCCCTGGAATTCCCCAACCAGCATAGGGGTTAAAGTCCACACTTTTTAAAGTCGTCAAGTTTGAAAAACACTGTACTTGACTGTGAAGTTATGTAGTTCATCATGTGGATCTATAGCCTGTACAGCCATTTTAAAAGATTTTTTTTAATGTTGTGAAGTAGCATTTTGGGTCCCAGTGAGTAGAGTAGGCTAAAGAGAAAAATAGATTCAGTAATAATCATTGGATCTGTTCCACAGGAGTAGGTGGTCAAACAAATTTTCACAGCACAGTGTGTAGGTTCTGACTAGTTCTGGAGAACCGGTAGTAGAAATTTTGAGTAGTTTGGAGAACTGGTAAATACCACCTCTGACTGGCCCCACCCCCATCCATTTTCCACCTCCCGAGTCCCAGCTGATCAGGAGGAAATGGGTATCCTTCCCCTGCCACACCCACCAAGCCACACCCACAGAACTGGTAGTAAAATAATCTGAATCCCACCACTGCAGTGTGTGCATCTCACATGGCTTAAACTTTGTTTGCTTTGTATTGTTAAATTGCATATGTTTTGCATACAGAAAGGTACATTTGTTTATTTACTTTCTTAAAATCCAGCTTTTATTATTTTTATAAATAATTCAAAGTAGTGAACATACCTAATACTTATTCTTCCTTATATTTTCCCCATAACAGCTCTGTGAGGTACATTGGACTGAGAGAGTGTGACTATTCCAAAGTCAGCCAGTTGGCTTTTATGTTTAGCTGGCAGAACTAAAATTCACATTTTCCTGGTTTTTTAGCCTATTGCCTTAATCTTAGACCAAATGGACTCTTTGTTCCCTATATGGCCTTTTACGATGCTAACTAGTCATTTCATCATCTTAAATTATCTTGACAGACATACTGATTTCCTACATTGCTTTCCTTATATAATACATACTCTGTCTGTTTAGAGTTAATAAAAAGGGCCTTATATTTCTTCCTACTGTGTTATATTTCTGATGAAACTTGTTAAATCAAATATTAAGTGGGTTGAATGACTGAGGAAACAGCTGGATAACATTAATTCTTCATTACAGGTCAACGTTTAATACACAACGACAACAAACCATGCGTGGTGACAGCTATTTATACCAGTGGAGAAAAGGAGCTGTCCAATCTCAGTGCTGCAAAAGTCCTGCTCTAGGCTGCAGCGCGTCCCGGCCAATCGGAGCAGCCGGTCATGGGTTGAGGACTTCCAGCTGGTAAGTACAAGTATTCAACAAAACTTACATATTATTTTCTGTCTGTTAATATAAACAAACAGAAACAAACACATACACGCACGCACACACACTCCAGTAAAAAGTATCTATTTCTGGAGTTTGCTAATGCTGATCTTCGATTCATTAGAGTTGACCAATCATATAATAACAAAACGCACAATACACCCCCAACTGCAATTTGTCATGGAGAATGGTGACCATATCAGCCAATAGTGAGTTACCCCCATAAGCTTCTTTTCACTGATATTTATGAATTAAATAACGCATTTGCGCTTAAACTAGTTCAACTATCAATTCTTACTATCATAATGAATACTGAAGAAACTGTCATCACACAATACTATGATGATGATGATGATTTTAAAATGTATTGTATAATACACATAATATCACTATTGCTGTAAAAAGTTAAAATAAAATATGAAAAAAGACCAGTTCGAAGAGATATTATTTAGTAAGCGCATTTCATTTCAAATTTAGAATCTTTGTGGCAGACAACAACGACAACATCAAAACCCTGGCACTCCCAATCCAAGCCTGTGGTTTCTGCTCTTGGATTTATTTAGCATGGGAGACTGAAGTAGTAAAACTGATATTCTTAAGCTTGCCAACAAACCATTTTTACTTCATTTCAGTGCTTGCAGCACAATTACTTATTGTCCAAAGAGATAAATGGTGTTTTGTTCTTGCCAATTTCAAACCTCTACGGCTTCTCTACACACAAAAAAAGGTTGCCTGCTATTAAAACATCAGTGTTGTTACAGAGAACTGAAGAAAAATAATTAACTGGAGAGTTCTTGGGTTATCTTTGTCCACCTCCCAACTGCAAAGGGTAATGATTACTGATCACTCTTCGCGAATAGAGAGTGGAGATTCTAATGCTTTGCATGTGTTTCCTAATTTGATGTGCAGTGCAGGCTCAGGTAGCTTTGTGTCAACATGACAGTCCCCTCTTGCGGTGCGGGCATGCTTTCCAGCTAATCAGGTTCATTTTTCAATGACAAGTGAAGAGGACTCGAGAGCATCAGAGCTCACTAAAATATAGAAACACTTTTCAACTACTGAAAAGGCCTTAGTGAAAGGAAGAAGCAACTGTGGCAATAGTTATTTCTCCAGGCACAGAATATCAGAGCTCTGTCCTCTTCTCAGCATTGCTGTGATTTCCATTAATCTTCTCTGGAAGATTCATTCCTCTTTGGAGGAAGAGCTGGAGTTCTCTGAAGCCAGAGACCATAAGTAAAAACTTTGAACTTAATCAGACAGATCCTAAACTTTTGAGGGGTTTAAGATCCACTCATCAGAGGAGAATCTTAAACTATAAGAAGCTAAGCTCTAAGCTAAATGAGACTTGGACATATGCATCAGAGTTGCAATGAATTATTTGGTGGGAAAAGTGCCTATGTGAGTAAATAATTGTGAGTAAATAATGTGTGGCGTCTTCACAAATACGACATCCTCATGTAACCTCTGCAGATGCCACACTAGTCTGACAATGTAATGACAGGTACTTTTTTGTTAATTTTGTGTTCCTTGATCCTTGGCTTTTCTTCAGATCCTATTTCTTAGAATTATGATTAGCCCAAGACTAAACTCCATGTAGCCTTTAGCTACTCCTTTTCTGTTTTTTACCACACATATTTTTTAAGTATCCTCTTCCCACTGTATTCAACTTTCATGTTTCTCCTGATTATTTCATTCTCACTTTTCTATAAGACAGGAAGACACTCTCATACATAGCCATCTTTATTTCATTCAACACAAGTTCGTTTCTGACTACATACTATCCAATGACTTAATACCAGCAGCATTTGTACATATTTCTGCATCAATTTTTCCAACTTTACTAAACGTTCTTCTTGTCTTAACTTGTAACTCTGCACATGTGTGTGTGTGTGTGTGTGTGTGTGTATGTGTGTGTGTGCCTGAAGTAAGATATAGTGTTTCTTCTGATATTGTTATAGTAGGGAATAGAGCATCTGGCTTCTTTAAAGAATGTTGAAAAAGGTATCTTAAAATAATGGGAAAAGAGAAAGCATTATATGCAATCTTCTCTGTAAAATATAATTCACAGAAGCAGATTTTTCAATGACTGGTTAAAAATTGTTACATTATTCTGTGATTTTATGACATAAGGACAGCTGGAAGCACTTCATCTAGGTGTTAGGGTTCCAAGTAACACCCCCAACGAAAGAAGACTCCAAGGCTAAAAGTTCCTCAAAGTTCCATTTTATTAGAGATGTCATATTGGCACATCTGGGAAAACCTGAATCTGAAAGCTTCCAGGTTTTCCCCACCAAAATGAAAGTCCAAGTCCCTTCCCCTGCACCCACATGTCCATCACATGATCCAATCAAAGTGCCATCCCAACTGGAGATGCCTCCCAGTCATGCCACTCCAGGTGCAGGGCAGGATGTCCTTGACTTTCAGAGAAAAGAATGTTATTATGGCTAGATATCTTCCCAACTCCATACAATCTCCCCCTCCCAGTTTTCCACAGCACTAAATGTGGCAGTCCTGAATATCCAAAGAAAAGATGACTTGCAGGGCTGACATTCTACTCCACTCCACTCCACTCCATTCCTTCCTTATTCTATTCCATTTCATTCCATTCTGCCAGACGAGACGATCGCTAGCTTTTTGATATTCACAAAGTTATTTTTTTCTGCAGACAGTTCAACTTCAAATCATTTTTGTTTTGTTTTGCCTTAGCCAAGGAACACAATCGTACAATTATTTGATGAAGATAATATATAGTTCCCTGAACCATTTTGTAATTATCCCTTTTCATGCTTCCTGTTTGGGGGGGAGGGTTTCAATTTAGCTGTTGAATTTTTGTGTCTTCTTTCTTTGCAGATGCCGTAAGCCTGGCATATCAACGAGTCCAAAAGGTAGATTGCACATCTCCTAGACCGGTGCTAATCCTTGGACCATTACCCGATGCTGTGAAAGATATGTTGGTCAAAGAATCACCAGGGAAATTTTGCAGGTGTCCTCTTGGTAAGTCCATTGCATGGAAGGGTTGCCTAAGAAAAAGGTAGGAGAAGAGCAAGGAGAGCTAGGGGGGCAGAATTAATTGTGTCATCAGCTTAGAGTCCTTACATTGCCGCAAACAGTCTAAGTTCAACTCCTGTTGAATTCCATTGACCCTTACCTGGTGGCAATTTAGTGCTGAACTTTTAGTAGATCAGATTCTAACATATGGTCCTGGTTTCCTTTACGCCTACGCATAACATCTGTTTATGGAAGCAGCTTCCTAAGAATATTCAAAAAGCAATTTTCATTAAAGCAATTCATGTCTATTTATGTAGATTTGGGTGCCAGCTGCTTTTATTTATGGTTTGTCCCATTATCCGACCCTTCAAACTAGGAATGCGAAAAACGAGCAGACAGCCATCTTACCAGTAGTCCTTCTTCAAAGGTTGACCGCTTGATCATCTCTTGAAGGACTTTCTGGAATTTATTTATTTATTAAAAAAGAAAAGATTCTTCAGCATGAAATGTTTTCTCCATTCGCTTTTTATTTATTTATTTAATTTAATTTATATGCTGCCCAACTCCCAGAGGACTCCAGGCAGCTCCCAACAGAAATACAGCAATATAATAAAATGTAAAAGTTTAAAAATAAATTAAAACAATAAAATTAAAAAAACCACACATCTCGTCTGGGCTGGATCTCGCTGGAGCATAATAGCAAGATCAATGGCCCCATGCCTGCCAGAAAAACCAAGTTTTAACTGCCTTACGGAAGGCCAGCAGAGTGGAGGCAGTCCGGACCTCAGGAGGTAGTTGGTTCCAGAGCAGTGGTGGGTTGCCCCCGGTTCAGTCCGGTTCGCGCGAGTAGGTAGCGGTGACGCTGTGACGTCACCAAACCAGTTCGCAGCGTCCCGGATCCACACCCACCCGCGCGGCCGAACTCACCTTTTTTTCAAAAAATTGGCGAAATTAGCTCTCTGCGCATGTGCAGAGCGCTTTTTCGGTGATTTTTTGGAAATTAAATTTTTAGCGTGGTTTACGCGCGTGCGCTTGCTTCGCTCGCGCGCGCGCAAATTTCATGCGCGCGCGTGCACACGCGTGCACGAAGACAACCAGTAGCGAAGGTGGGTAGAACCCACCCCTGTTCCAGAGAGCCGGGGCAGCCACAGAGAAGGCTCTTTCCCATGGGTCTGCCAGCTGACATTGTTTAGCTGATGGAACCCGGAGGAGACCGACCGTGTGGGATCTTACCGGTCGCAGGGAGATACAGGGTAGGAGACGATTTTGAAGATAGCCTGGTCCTAAGCCATGTAGGGCTTTATAGGTAATAACCAACAGCTTGAATTGCACCCAGAGACTGATAGGAAGCCAGTGCAGCTCGCGGAGAATTGGTGTAACGTGGATGTACCTAGGAACACCCACAATAGCTTGTGTGGCTGCGTTCTGGACCAATTGAAATCTCCGAACGCTCTTCAAGGGTAGCCCCATGTAGAGTGTGTTGCAATAGTCCAATTGTGAGGTGACAAGGGCATGAGTGACAGTGAGGAGAACCTCCCGATCCAAGTAGGGTCACATTTGGTGCACTAGGCGAACCTGTGTAAAAGTCCCACTAGCCACAGCTGTCAGATTTTGCTCCAGTCTTAGCTGTGGATCCAGGAGGACACTCAAATTGCGAACCCGTTCTGAGGGGGACAATTTCTCCCCACCCAGAACCAAGGTTGGAGATCAACATAGTCCCTGGGGGGCATTACCCACAGCCATTCAGTCTTGTCTGGGTTAAGTCTCAACCTGTTGACTCCCATCCAGATCCTCACAGCTTCCAGGCATCAGCACATCACATCTACTGCCTCACTGAACTGACATGGGGTGGAGATATACAGCTGGGTATCATCTGCATATTGCTGATATCCCACCCCATGTTGTCATGTCACCCAGCAGTTTCATGTAGATATTAAATAGGAGGGGAGAGAGGACCAAGCCCTGAGGCACCCCATAGATGAGGGGCCGAGGGGTCGATCTCTGTCCTCCCACCAACACCGACTGCGACCGACCAGAGAGATAGGAGGTGAACCACTGTAACACGATGCCTCCCACTCCCAACTCTCTTAGCCGCCACAGAAAGATACCAGTCGATGGTATCAAAAGCCGCCGAGAGGTCAAGTAGCACCAAGATAGAGGAATGACCCCTATCCTGGGCTCGCCCAGAGATCATCTAACAGTGCGACCAAAGCAGTCTCTGTGCTGTAGCCAGGCCTGAACCTCTCCTTTTATATCCCTATGGCATTTAAGGTATTATTTTCCTTGAAACACTGACAGTCTGATGGTTCTTTAAAAGTTTGTGTTTTTATTCTAAGCTTCCATGGATTTCAGTGTGACTCCTATCAGCTTTACAAAGATTTTATTTCTAGTCAGTGGTTAATTTCCATCAAGTGTAAATGCATTGAATGCAGTGGCTTTTTGCACACAGCCCTTAAGCTACGAATTGACTCATGACATAGGTTTGAGGCAGGGGTGAAATCCAGCAGGTTCTGACAGGTTCTGGAGAACCAGCAGCAGAAATTTTGAGCAGTTCGGAGAACTGGCAAATACCACTTCTGGCTGGCACCAGAGTGGGGTGGAAATGGGGATTTTGCATTATCCTTCCCCTGCCATGCCCACCAAGCCACACTACGCCCACCAAGTCACGCCCACAGAACTGATAGTAAAAAAATTTGGATATCACCACTGGTTTGAGCTTTGAATCAGGGGTAAAATGCTACCGGATCGGGCCGGATCGCGCGATCCGGTAGCGGAGACTGGGGCTGGTTCGGTGATCCGGTAGCGATCGCTGGCTGGCCATGCCCACGAACCTCCGCACCTGAGGGACCCACTCACACAACGTCGCCGTTTCCGCCCTGCACAGAGGTAGCGCGCATGCTTCTCTGGCCAGGAAAGCCATTCCGGAGACCCAGCCTGCCAGCCCGCGCACCCACCCTACCTCTGTACCCAAACACCATTGCCACTGCCCTCCTCCTTGCACGTGCACAGAAGCGCCAGGCCTGGCCGGGTCAGTCCTGCTGCTCAGCGAGGAAGCAGGTAAGAGGCGCTTCCTCTGGGGAGGGGGTGGCATGCGGGAGCTGGCCCATGCAGGGGAAGCGCCCGGGCGGGCCGCAGAAACTCCCGGGTGGCCCCGCTGGTCTTCTGGCTGTGCCGGGACTTTCCTGCTCGCCCAGCTCAGTCCTGCTGCTCGGCGGGGAAGAGGCACTTCCACCGGGGAGGGGGTGGCATGCGGGAGCCGGCCCGCGCAGGGGAAGTGCCTGGGAAGGCTGGAGAAGCTCTGGGGTGGCCCCGCTGGCCTTCAGGCTGCGCCAGGACTTTCCTGCTTGGCGCATCCAACGGGCGCAGATGGAACCGCCTCTCCCATGGAAGCTCCTGCGGCCTTCCCTGGCTGGGCTCCCCGTCAGGCGCCTGTGGCCCGGCGCCTTCCCTGCAGCCAGGGTGGAATCGGGGGGCCTGTTGCTGAGGAAGCCGTGCAATCGCTCAGTCAGGGCAAACTCAGTGGGGCCTCCTGGGAGCTCCTCCAGCCTGCCCGAGCACTTGCCCTGCGTGGGCCGGCTCCCGCAGGCCACCCCTCCCCGGTCGAAGCGCCTCTTTCCCGCCGAGCAGCAGGACTGAGCCGGGCGAGCAGGAAAGTCCCGGTGCAGCCTGAAGGCCAGTGGGGGCCGCCCGGGAGCTTCTCCAGCCTGCCCGGCCGCTTCCCCTGCACGGGCCGGCTCCATGATTCTTTTCCTTTAAATTAAAATTTA
>JANHFM010003816.1:90563-107655 GCA_032468115.1 Grayia smithii
TGCTAAGCACATTGAGTTGTGCTTGAAATTGTAAGCCGCCCTGAGTCTCCGGAGAAGGGCGTGATATAAGTGGAAATAATAATAATAATAAAAAATGTATGAGTGCAAATTGTTCTGTAGCAGTTTGGAATTTGCTGTTAGTGGCAGCTATCTATGGATTCATCATGGCCACCAACTTATGCATATAAAAATAATGATTTATTCCATTCCACAGTGTACAGTACTGCCCATTACTACAAATGGCAGATAGCACTGCCCTTCCTTGAGCCAACAAAGTGCTGAAGCTGTGCAGTACTTTCAAGAACTGCTGAAATAATGCTGAAAACAGGCTGTAAATCAAAAACATTCGGCATCACCGGCTTGAGGAAGAAGAACATTGATCCCAATTTCAATTATATAGCCCCGTGATGGCGAACCTATGGCACAGGTGTGCCACAGGTGGCATGCATAGCCATACTGGAGGGCACACCAGCTCAGCTCCGGCATGCATGCGTACCAGCCAGCTGATTTTTGGGCCTTCTGGGCCCACTGGCAGTAAGGAAACAGACTGTTTCCTGCCTCTGGAGGGCATCGGGGCTGGTGTGGAAGGCCCGTTTTTCTCTCTCCCCAAAGCTCCAGAGCCTTTCTAGGAGCTTGGAAAAAGCAAAAATGGCCTTACCCACCCTCCTGAAGGACCTCTGGAGGCAGAAAATGGCCCATTTGACAACTTCCAGACCCACTGGAAACGGATTATTTCCTGCCTCCAGAGGTGCTCCAGGAGAGTGGGTAATGCCATTTTTGCTTTTCCCCAAGCTCCTAGAAAGGCTCTGGAGCTTGGGGACAGAGAAAAACAGGCCATAAGCCTGCCAGGAGCATGGGGGAGGGGGAGCGGAGTCTGTGTGTGTTGTGAGTGCATGCATGGGGGCAGAGTGCATATGCGACACCACACCCCCCCGCTCCTGGCATGTGATGGCAAAAAGGTTCACCAGCACTGATATAGCCTGTTGATATCTATGGGTCGTCCTTAATTCAAACAGTCTAAACCTGTAGCCTGTAAATAATTTTGGAAGCATTCCCTAACCTGACCTTTTTGATCATGTTTATTTTCAGACAGCAATCAGTGAATCTCCAAAGGTTGAAGTCCAAGTCCCATCACCCCCCCTCTATTTTGTCTGGTTGGCTGTGCCTGATGGGTTCTGCCCATTCCATGCATCTTTTGAAAGTATGGCCAGAAGGGGGAGATTCTAGGAACTGTAGGTCAGCACCTCTAAGAAGGCTTTGATATCAATATTAGAAAACCCTAAAGAATTGAATGCGTGCGGCATGGATTTGTTGTTACTCAGGAACACCAGGCAATACTGAATGAAGGAAACAGCAGTTACAAACCTTCCAGTTTGCAGTCCACTTGTGTAGAGATGAGTTTGTCTCTATTGTCAACGTAGGCTTTAGCTTTACAGAAAGCTTTGTGCTGGAAGGGGACAAAAAGCAAGAAGTCTGAACCATGCTTTTATCAGCCAGCTCCTTTGTTTCACTCAGTTTTTCCAGATGGCATCCCTGTGAGTATGACTGGCACAAAGTTCGAGCTCAAGCACAGAATACAGATTCCTTATTCCAGATAATGTACCGTACACAGCGGTGAAATCTGAACTGGTTTGCCGTGCTGGCCACGAACCGGTACTTAAAAAAAGCTACTGATTCCTCTGAACCGGTATTTCTGACGATCAGCTGGGCCGCACGGTTTAGCTTTGCTAGAAAGCAGGAAATCCTGCTTTCTAGCAAAGCTAACTCGCATGGCACAGCTGATCCCCCTTCGCTGTTCTACTTACCTTACCGCGTGCCACACGGTCTGGCTTTTTTTAAACTACCGGTTCTCCTGAACTGTTAGTTTTTTATCACTCTCGGTTCGTCCGAACCTGAGTGAACCAGTAGCATTTCACCCTGACCGTACATCCACAGAGAAGAACCTTTTGTTACATGCACATGGCGTCAGATTATATTGGCCTCTACTACTCTGCAGGATATAGGGGAAAGCTTTCATCCCTTCAAATCTTGAAACAAAATTCAAACAGAAGCTGAAAATTAGCGCTGGGAACCCCCCCCCCCCCCCAGAGATCTAAGAGTGTTCTACAGTGGTTTGATTAACATTTAACATTTCCAGGAATCTGAAGAAACTCCAGTAATTTAAAGCAGAGTGAACATCTGTTTATATGTCATTTTATTTTATAATAGGTAACAATTTGTGGCCAGGATTCTATTGTCCTTACTTGTTTTTTGTGCACAGTTCTAATTTTCTCTATTTCATATAAATTTCGATTTTGTTTTGCTTGTCGTTCTTGCATCTTGCTCGAGTTTATGTCAGCATATGATATTCTTCAACCTGCTACCATTGATTATTTGAATTCCAGGTCAAATACTTTTATGGGAGATTATTGTAAGTAGACCAGAACCGGCTTTTCTTTCTGTAAGTTATCTTTACCACACTAAGTGCAAGTAGTCCTTTCTTAGTGACTACTTCTTCAGCAATCATTTGAAGTTACGATGGCATAAGAAAGGATAGCACTGGTAAATTCCAAATGAGTCTACCAGGAATTTGTATGTGTCAGTAAACAATACATTATCGCTGCCTTAGTGTTTTAATCTTTGTCTTTCTTTTAGTGCAGTGGTTCTCAACCTTCTTAATGCCGCGATCTTATAATATAGTTCCTCATGTTGTGGAGACCCCCAACCATAAAATTATTTTCGTTGCTACTTCATAAGTGTAATTTTGCTACTATTATGAATCATAATGTAAACACCTGAAAGGCAGGTGTTTCCTCGACCTTTCTCACAAGCATAATGGCCCACATCTAACAAAAATCAGAGTCTACGGCGCCTATTTGGAAATAGGACCTATTAGACTTGCCTGGAGATGGATAGAGGAGCGGTGTCTCGGTTCCTAAGACCATCGGAAATATGTTTTCTCTAATGGTCTTAGGCGACCCCTGTGAAAGAGTTGTTCGACCCCCAAAGGGGTCCCAACCCACAGGTTGAGAACCACTGCCTTAGACAATTAAGGGAACTCTCAAAAATTATTTTCCTCTGTGGACATAATAACATTGTTCATAAACCGAAACCCTTAAAGACATACCTTTTGCATATTTGAAAATAATTATTTACTTTGAACATTCAATATATGTTTATTTTTTTAGTTGTACTTCTTCTAAAGGTGAATGCTTCAAACAGAGAAAGCAGAAGTGACGGAAACTGTATTAACAGTTTATTACCTGTTTAATTTGTCTCAGTGGTACAGCTTACGTTTATTCAACACAATATTTTACTATGGCAACAGTTGCACTGCATTAGATCACACTCTTTATGGTACACACAACCCCATTCTCATTTCCCACCCCAGCACTTTCATTTTATTGGAGCTTCTCTTTAAGAACACTAGTTTTAAATAGTTTTATTTCAGTGCTAACCATGCTTATATGTTTCCAGTTTTTGACTGTCAAGACAGGTTTTTCCATGTATATTTCATGCAGCAAATGCCAATTCCTTTGAAAGCTCCCTTACAGTATTTCAAAAATACACTCGGTGATTAGAGGGTTAATTAATGAAATGGATGACTGGGCTGAAAATAAAATTCATTGTTTAAAAAATGCAAAACTATGAGAATTAGGCACACTATCATATTGTAACCACTGAGAATTCTCAATAGTAAAATAAAGCCTTGTTCTCCCAGCATTTTCATTAGTTTTCCAGTAGTGGCAGACGCAGCGTGAATTATAATGACCAGAAAAACAGTGATTGCTCTCTTTAAAAAGCACATATGTATACAGAAAAGACATATACTCTCTTTCTTTAGGAGCATGTAAATTACCAATTATGTAGCCGCACACTTAAAAATTACATTTTCCTTTTTCCTGAATTTGACATCTAGTTCCCAGAAGAGCAATAAATGCAAAACAGAATTTCAAACTGCTTTACAAGATATAGTATAATACAAATAAAGTTCAGCAAAATCATTCATAATCATTATTAATTTTAACTGTTGCATTCAATATCAGGAACCTTGAAGGCTGTGATCAAGAAGAAAATTCAGCTCGGTATAAAATTCTATTAAATATAGTCTTTCTACTGCTATTCTTTTGTATTTCCAAACAAAAACCTTTTGAAAAATGCAATACTAGTTATATATAATCGAGCACAAGGTACTGTGTACTTATTTGAACCTACTTTACAGAATTGGCATGTGGAAAAAATGAGGTTTGAAGAGGACAGATATGAATGAGATGATGATGATGATGATTCTAATAATAACTCTACCAACTGGAGGTGAGAACTACACTTGCCTTTATGGTTTTCCAGAAGGGTATTAAAACAACCACTGCTGGGGGTGGTTGATGAGGTAAAAAGATCTCAACCCTGTACCATCCATCTCTTGGTTCCTGGAATTTTGCATAGTTTTAATTTTTTAAAATTTGCATTGTTTTAAAATTTTAACTGTTTTCCTATTTATCTTTTTATGAACTGTAAACTCCTCAGAGTCACCTTATGGGGAAGGTGATCAGCATATAAATGCAAAGAATAAATAAATAAAGGCTTTGTATAGTTAGGTATAGCTATAGTTATTCTATCCTAATGATTAGAAATGCAGGAGGTCAAACAGAGATCAGTTCTGTAAGGCAGCTAAAAATCTCACATAAGGCAGGAATGCATAAGCTTACAAAGCAAACTTACTTTAGATTCCATAGTTCCATGCAGACAAATCCAAGACCTAGAATCAGACTGAGTGATCTCTTATATCAACCCAAAAGTCAGTAAAATAATCAGGGACAGCACATATTAAAAAAAAACCAGATCTGAGTTTGGAAAAAACTAAGTCTGACACCACTCCCCTCAACCCTTATTGTATACACTAAAAAAAGTAAGCCTAATTGCCTCCTTCTTTTGAGGACCACACTAAACACTGCTTATCTTTCTATTGTGTGTAAGACTTGTGAATCTTTTCCTGCTCAGGTTCTAGGCTTCCTTGTTGAGTACAATGGATTGCTGGTGATATATCTCTGGAGAAAACATACTCATTTCCAGTGCCATTCTGACTAATCTTTTGAGTCACCTGTTCACAATCTGAATATCATTCTGGTTCATTAGCTTGCAATATTGAGTAAGGAGTCACACCAAACTATTGCCAGACTTCCATGTTTTTATACTGGTATTAGTTTGTTTGTGTGTGTGTCTGTGTGTGTGACAATATAACAGTTGGCAGGAATAAGGCTGAAGAATTTTACCTTCCTAAGGAGTAAATGACAGCATTTGTATACATAAAATTCTTCTTCATTCAAATAATAGAGTTACAATCTCAGTTTGATCTACTTAAAATCAAGTTATTTTTTAAAAAAGAAAAACAAATTTACATATATAGATTTTAAACCATGTTTGATTAAGCTTTAATACACATATTAAATCAAAACAGCTGCATTCACCCTTGCTACTGATCCCAAAACAAGGTATGTGATGGTCTAGCATAGGTTCGTTCCAGATATACTTAAAATATACATATGTTCTGTATAAGCAGGGAGGCTACTTTTTTCAGTTCCTTGTTGTTCTACAACTATTTGTGCCATATAAGAGACCTTTTGAATTGAGGAGGCACAGAAAACTGAAGTGGAAAGAAAGACGTTATACAAATGGTGTTCTACTCACTTCATTTTAGATCTAATACCATTGGTGTTTCATATCTCAAACATACATGAACTTATACTCCATTGTGATTTAAAAAAACTTGTATGTTAGAACAATTAAATGGACTTCAGCTTCACATTTAAGTGCCAATAGTGCTGAAATATTGATTGATTGAATGATTGATTGATTGATTGATTGATTGATTTAATAGGATTTATATGCCGCCCATCTCCCAAGGGACTTGGGGCGGCTTACATAAAACAAAAAAACATACAATAAACAATTTTTAAAAAAACAACAATAAAAACACAATTGAAATCAGCATAAAAACACCCATATCAACTCAGCCATGATGTAGAAAAAAATAGAGTCTTTAGGTCATGGCGAAAGGAGCGGAGGTCAGGGGCAGTCTGGAGCTCAGTGGGTAACCCATTCCAGAGGGACGGAGCGACCACAGAGAAGGCTCTCCCCCTGGGGGCCGCCAGCCAACATTGACTGGCCGCCAGCACCCTAAGGAGGCCCTCTCTGTGGGCATGAACTGGACAATGGGAGATTGCTGCTGGCAGAAGATGGTCCTGCAAGTAATAATAATCTGTATCATTCAGTAGGGTTTGATTTGCTTTTCACAATTGGTGAAAAAAAATCACTTTTAGCTCCCAGAGATTTTTCCTAAGTATTTATGGCAATTTCTATGGTTAAAAAAATGTTTAAATTGCTCAATCTATAAACCTGCTAATGCACAATGTGTATCACATCTCGGTTTATTAATTCCCGCTGGTGAAATCATTCACACTGCATCACATGCAATATCCAGAGATTACACAAGCTGCAGAAAATGGGGAAAGGACGATAACAACTCAGATTGATTGTACAACTTTGCTCCTTTATTTGTAGCAACAGAAACATACAGTTGTGTTGTTATTCTCTTCTGCTGCTTGGCATTTGCTGATCATTAGCCTAGGGTCATGAATCCATCTCTCTGATGACCCATGTGTATAACTAAGGCCTTGTTGTATTTATATTTTCTATCCCCTAAAACAACTGACATTGATCACTGTCAAGGACAGGGTAATGAACAAGATAGACCATTCCTCTACTTGGGGACAGCTGATCACGTACTTTTACTGAAATGATGATACTCTTCAGTACCGTCTTTTAGAGGTTCCCATTTTAGGATGTTTCTCTATTAATGCTTACAAAAAGTGGCATCCAAACCCTGAAATTCAAGCTTCATTTTATCTATTGTGATGGATGTTAAAGTACCTTCTTGATATGTACCAAATAATTGACATGCTGACAAAAAAATATAGGACCCTGAAAAATTCAAATGCTCCAAGGTTGGTACCACAAATTTAATTGGTCTTTTTTAAAAAATTTCAGAATATGTGGCTAAAATGGATGCCTTACTATTAATGGAATGCCATAAATGTGATATTCTGGCCTCTCTATGGAATGAGATAATGAGATGGAAAGCAAAAGAGTGCAGATAAATCCACTTCTTTAGCAGATGCTGTGCCTGTTTTCTCAACCTACAGGCCAAGCAATGGCTAGTTTGAGGTCATAAAACAAAAATCTTTTGTGCTAAGAAAACTGACAACAGTAGGTCGAAGCCATCATTCCCTAATCTAGTGCCAGGACTTCAATTTCCAGAATTCCCAACTACTTGGCTCCTCTCCAGTATCTGGTGGCACTAAGCTTCTGTAGTGGAGGTTGCATAAAATCATATTTAATGGAAACTCTTAAGAACATCAGTGATAGAAAACATGGAAAATGCTTAGCTGTAGAGAATGAAAAGCAAAGCTGAAAAGAAGCAAGGGCTCAGGGTCATGTCATAATTTGGAGAATGGCTTGTAGAAATGCAAGGATTTCTGATTAAATATTTTGTCAGCTGGAAAGCTAGAAAAAAATTAGTGGAACAACTATCACCAACTGAGCTTTTGTCCCCACCCCCCTCCATCCATATATTATATTGTTGAGATTCTGTTTTGAAGCTGCTTGCCTTTCTTTGGTCGATCCCATGTATGTTTCATGATTTATTGGCTTGTCTCTTCCTTAACCATTCTGTTTCAGAATATATATATATATATATAACCAAGCTAAAATTATACTGTTCTGGCTACAGGATACAGTGTTATGTAGCAAACATCATAAAAAGCGAAGAAGAATTACTGTTTCTCACCCATTGCATCCATTAATCAACCTCTGGTTGTTTTGCTCTTAGGATGGTAAGAGATTTCATTAGCACTTCCCTGAATTCATATTGAAAAGGACACCTTTGATAGAAGGAAGAGCAAATGGAAAAATATCTTAGAAACAATGTAATTATTCTAATGAAAGGCTGGACGTAAGTAGGTCTCACCTGTTGTTACAGTTTCTTAAAATTTGTTGTATGGATGTATAAGACATATGAAGACATGAAATATTTTTTTTTTTGTTCAAGTCCATTTAAGATACCTATTATCCATTAAACCTCTTAGTTAACTCACAAATAGCTCTGGTTTTTTCCCCTCCACAGGCAAACACCTCATAGGATACAGAGTCATCAACATTTACCACTAGCAAAGCTGTAGCAATGTCATTTTCATAAATCAGCAACTGCATAAATGAAAGAATGAAATGAAAATTTCTGTAGAGGCTTTCAAGATCTTGAAGAATATACAGTACATGTCCACTTTTCTGAATTTGCTGCCATGATAAGGTGAATTTTAACAGTCATTAATGCCAAGCGAGCTTGTCTGCAATAGAAGATATTAGGAGATATAACCCTTGATATCCACAGGTCAACAATATGGGAAGGACAGTCATATTTGGATACATTCTCTACATATCTATGTGCATGGTAGATATAGTATAGCCCATCACAGCTGGAGAGCAACTACCATACCCTGTATATTTTTGGAAGTTTAAGACTGGATTACCAATAGGTTACCAAATGGAATACTCTACTTGATTATGATTGTGTGTTGATTCTTACTGACCATATATATATATATTATGACTATCTAACCCTAAAAAAGAATTGTGGTGGCGCAATGGTTAGAATGCAGTACTGCTCACTCCAGGAGTTTGATTCCGAATACCTCAAGGTTGACTGAGACTTCCATCCTTCCGAGGTCAGTAAAATGAGGACACAGATAGTTGGATGCAATATGCTGACTCTATAAACTGCTTAGAGAGGGCTGTAAAGCACTATGAAGCGGTATATAAGTCTAAGTGCTACAGCTATTGCTATTGCTAACCCATGCTTATAAGTCAATAAAAGAGATATTTTTAGCTCAGGGTTGAAATGTGGGGTCCTTGGTGCTCTCTGATCTTGGTTGTTTTCTCTGAGCTTGCTCTAGCACTCTAGCACTGATGATGTTACCTAGTTTGGCTAATGAAATGTCTTCAAGAAAACAGCCAAAGGAAGGAAGGAAAAGATGCTAAAGAGGCATCTTCCACTCTTTCTGACAACTGTAATAAATGCATTTATACTTTTGCATTATAATTTTCTTCTGTCCATAAAATATACTTTCTAATTTTCAAATCCATATATCACAAGTTCATTTTTCTCTTTTTTCAGCAAAAAGATTTCTATTATTAGATGTTCTCATAATACAGAAATAATCTTCTTAGCAACCAGTTTTTAAAAGTTCCATTATTTCAATAATGAAATTAAAATTATGGTCAACATTATCAGTTGCCAATTTTATCACATGTTTACTATTTCCTGTTGAAAACATGAAAGATAAAAATATTACTTTATTATTTAATAATATTTAATAATCTAAAAATGATTTCACTTTGAACATTTGCCTCTACTAGCTTTTTCATCCCCAAATCCCTCATAAATCCATTTGAAACCAATTCTCAGGAAGCCTCACGAACCAGTTAGCAACTGCAAGGAAATTTATCTAGTCAAGTTCCACCACCTGAGCTTCTCCTGGTCATAGAGTAATAAAAAATTCCCTCACCCTCAATCATATCAAAAGAAAAATAAATTTATTTATTTAATTTGTTAGCAAATTTATATGCCACCCTTCTCCTGGGGGACTCAGGGCGGCGAACAACAAATAAAAACATATAACACAATTAAAATAATTAAGATCAATTTAAAACCCCATTAAAATCTAAGTTAATAAATAATTAAAAACCCAGGAAACAGGATCAGCCGATCTGGTGAAACAGTCAAGTCTTTAGGTCATGACAATCAGGGGCCGTCCGGAGCTCGGTGGGTAACCCGTTCCAGAGGGTGGATGCGCCCACAGAGAACGCCCTACCCCTGGGTATCGCCAGCCGACATTGTCTGGTTGATGGCAACCTGAGGAGGGCTGCCCTGTGTGAGTGCACGGGACAATGGGAGGAAGGCAGGAGATGGTCCTGCAAATACCCTGGACCTAAGCCATGTAGGGCTTTATAGGTAAGTACCAGCACCTTACCTATGTGGGGGATAAGTTGCAAATCAAAAGTCTTGGAATTCTTGCGTAGAGATTTTGAAAACTGCAGCTCTACAAGTTCAACCCTAATATTGTTTGATGGAAATGAGGAGATACAGGGTGAAGAGAGGGGTGTAACAAAAGGAAGTGTGGGGAGAATGACAGAGAAAATTTCAGAATTACAGTTTTAGAACTGTAAACTTGGAATACACTGTAACAAATTCTTTATAAACTAACTCAGCCTTAAAAGAGCAACAGAGTGCTATCGTGCTGAAGGGCTGCCCACATTGCATTAATTTATTAGGATAAAATCCTAAACTTCAATAGAATCAAAATGCAAATAGAAGATCCTAATTTTCCTCTAGTACTGCAGTGCATTTTTTCACATGCTGGAACTCTTCATATCTTCATCAGTATAAACACTACACTGCTTGTATATTAAGATCTTTAGAAAAGAATCTGATATGCATCAAAGCTGTATCTATTGCTCTGGAGGAAAGTGACAAAGCCCTTTTAGCTGGCTGTTCCTGAATTCACTTTCCGGGCAGCTTTTTCAAGCTGACTTGTATGGGGCCACAGTGATTTAACTATAGCTGCTGAATTCTGCTTTGTATTATTATTCTGTTTTATTCTCAATATACTTCTAAATCGTCACCTTAGGTCCCAATAAAGCCACGGCATTTATCTTTATTTCTTTCTGTCAGACCTAACTAACTCCCCTCGCCAGGTTTTACTGATGTTTCTGTACTGTAATGATCATTGTTATTTTATAACCCTACTGACTATCTGGATAAGTTGATAATTGTCTGATTTCACACTAACTGTGGCAAAATGTATTAAGAGAAGTATTTCCATAAAAAAACACAAAATACTTACGGTATATTTAAAACAAATACAAAAAAATGAAAAGGCATCTGCCTTAATTCACATTTTTATATAAATGGATATAGGCAAGAGTTGTAAATTGTTACATACAATTGCCAAGGATTCCGATTTTAAAAACATTGTTAAAAATTTACATGTATCTCTCATTTCCCATCAATGTATAAAGTTACCCCCAATTATTCTGATATCTGAAATACACTTTCAACATAATTGCTTAGAAAATAGAATGAGGCGGGAGTACTGTTCTAATTGTCACAACCATCTTGATTTTTCTGTCTTTCAGCACCATACATCCATGTTGAAACCTTGCCTTCCATCCAAAGTACCTGATGCAAAGGTATGGGAACTTATGATGGGAAATTTTCCAAATGCATTGATACAAGCAAGTATCTAGATGGTATTAGATAATTGGCTGCTAATTCTGAGAGGAGTTCAGCCTTAAATGAGAAATATAGGCAGCAATAGTGGTAAGGCACAAGACTCCTCTAAGCTTATGTCAAAATGTTTTCTATTAGTATTAACATATTTACTCTGCCCCTTCCATACCACTTAAGCAGCAAGAATATTTGATTAATGAATAAAACTTCAAAAGTGGTTACTTTCACTTATTAACCATTTTTATATGAATCTTAATCTGAGAAATATTAAATGGATTGGAGAAAGCAGAACTCCTTTGTTTGGAATTTTTGGAATCCAGGAAGGTTGACAAGCACTTCCAGTTTTTTCTTCAGTCTCTGCCATTTTTTTTATCTCACAGGAACTGCCAAGTTGGCCTGTACATCTGTCTCCTCATACCTGGTTTTTCTTGCTGGCTTGGCCTTTTGTTGTCCAGTGGCTACTTTGGTACTTCCAGAGACAGAAGCGATGAATTCCTTATTGTCATTTAATAATAGTAAGGGAGAAAAACTACCTGGAAATGAAAGTTGGGTTTGAGCTTCAAACATTAGACCCCTACCAACATTTACCGTGCTTTTTCATATTTATCAATCTGTCTTGCTATAATTCTGTGGTTCAGAATGGAAGATATTTAATACATTTTGATTTTCTATAACTAGAAGTAAAATAAAGATAAAGGTGAGTGCAAAGGAAAACTTAAGTACAGAGTCCTTATTCAGTCAGCATGAAGAAAGGTGCAAAAGGAAAATGATGCTTTGACAACATATATCCTGATAAGACAATGGACTTTAATTTGGACTTTAACTTTGTGGTGGTTTTCTAAAAAGAAACTTTAACTCTGCTTTGATTCTGAAATTGAATATCATGGGAATGGTAAACAAATTTTTAACTAGTCCAGGAAAGGAACATTTCTGCTACCGGTTCCCCAATATGTAAGGAGAAATGAATGTGGCAATTTCTTTTTTTTGTCCCAGACAAAAAATCATCAGCTCAAAACCATTATAGCTGTGAAAAATAGTTTCATACTAAATAAAGAAACTGTGATCTCCTTCTTTACTTGTTTCACCCTCAAAAAAAACCCTGGTTAAAAAAATAATTCCTAAGAAGAGATTTCAGTTCATTTGCCTGTGCTTCCTCTTTCAACTAAGAGATCAAAAATTGGGAATACTGGTCAAGCTGTCAGTTCAAGGGTCTAATGTGATCATCATGCTATTGAAATAATCACATAATGGAGGGAGTCTTTCACATTTGCTACTATCAGGTTCTTACCATCGATTCTAGAAACAAGAGATTGACAACTTGACATGGTAATGACTAATCTCATACCTCAACTTAAAATCAGAGGCCAAAGAATCCCTCTGAGAATGAACAGTGATGCCTTTCCCTCAATACTGAAATTCCTTACTCTCTGTCTCTTCATTTTGGAAGCAATGCATATAGTTAACATAAAAATACTGGCATCCAGTTCTGAGGATTACAAGAAGATTGCCAACAAAATGAAATATATTCAGAAAGACACTTATAAAGACACCAAAGAGTGGGAGATCACTTAGTAAGTGGATCCAGTAAGGCAAATCTGAAAGAGTTATTTGGTATATCTCGCCTGAAGAAGAAAATATTTAAAAGCTCATATAGCCGAAGAAACACATTTATCTTATGTTGCTCAACAGGATTGGAACTGTACCAACTATTTCAAATTATAAGAAAAGATTCTGAGTAAATATCAGGAGCTAAGTACAGCATTGTACAAGTAGCCTTCCCCACCCCACCCCCTCTTCTTCCAAGTAACTCTACATGCCACTATCATCTCCAGAGATTACCTCAGTTTTCTGAATAGTAAATCTGAGTTGAACCATTTTTATAGTTAATGGTAGTGGAGAGGAGCAAGTGTTCTTGTGCTGCAAGCAGCCTCTGTTCTTTTTTTTCCAAGCCTCTAGAATACATTTTCCTGTGATGACCAAAAGAGTGATATTTTAAAACTCACAAAAATAGTATAATTTCCAAAATACTATAACTGGGTTTTTTTAAATTAATTTATTATTTATTTATTGAATTTATATTGCCGCCTATTTTTTCCATGGCGATTCCAAGGCATGTTTACAGAATATGAAATCACATTTAAAACAATTTAAACTAACAAAAAGAATCAAATAAATAAATATAGTACAATATAACAAAATCACCCCCCACCTCCCACCCCAATGACAGCAGATCACATGAACCATTTAATGGACTCCATCCCACTCTAAGTTTCCCAGGCCTGCTGGAAGAACCAGGTCTTCAGCATCTTCCACAAGAGTATTAGAGTGGAAGCTATTCTAATCACTGGGGGAATGATGTTCCAGAGAGAGGGAGCCACCACAGAGAAGGCCCTTCTTCTGGGTCTCACCAGGTATATCTCCCTCAGGGATGGGACCCGCGACATTCCCTGGCTCCCCACTCTGATGGGTAGGGTAGATGTGACCGGCAAGAGACGGTCCCTCAGTTAACCTGATCCCGAGCCATGAAGGGCTTTCAAGGTGGCAACCAGCATCTTGAATTGCAACTGGAAGCAAATTGGCAACTAATGCAGCTCCGCAGGAGAGGTGATACATGTGCACACCGGGGTCTGCACAAAACCATGCAGGCCACTGCATTTTGCACCAACTGGAGCTTCCAGATGCTCTTCAAGGGCATCCCCATGTAGAGCACATTGCAATAGTCAAGATGGGAAGTGACTAGGGCATGAGTGACTGTGAGTAGGGACTGTTGGTCCAGGAAAGGGTGTAACAGGCATAACTCGCAATTGCGCAAAGGCCCTCCTGGCACAACTGCCACCTGCTCTTTGAGCAGAAGTTGCATGTCCAGGGCCCTAGATTACGCACAGGGTCTGTTTGGGGTAGTGCCCATCCAAGACCAAAGGTGGCAGTTATCCCTGAGCCAATGAACCCCAAACTCAGTGCCACTCAGTCTTGCAAGGGTTTAGTTTCAACCCATTGTTCTCCATCCAGCCCCTGCAAGACGGAGTATACAGCATCACTTAACTCACCATGGGCCAAGACATACAGCTGAGTATCATCAGCATATTGATGGTACTTCAGTCCATGGTGACAGATGATCTCACCCAGTGGCTTCATATAAATGTTGAACAGGAGCAGAGAGAGTACTAAGCCCTGCGGAACCCCGTAAAGCAATGGGCAAGGGCTGGATCTCTCCCCTCCTATTAACACTGACTGAGAGCAGCTGCAGAGGAATGAAGTGAACCAGGATAGCACAAGGCCTCCCACTCCCATCCTCCGAAGCTGTCCCAGGAGAATACCATGGTCAATGGTATCGAAAGCCTGCAAGAGGTCAAGTAGAGCAAGGATGGATGCACTACCCCCATCCCGCTCCCGTCAGAGATCATCCAAAAATGCGACCAATGCCATTTCTGTCCCAAAACCAGGCCTGAATCCTGATTGGTTAGGGTTGAGATAATCTGTTTCATCCAGACACCTCTGGAGCTTTGGAGACAGGTCGGAAATTATCCAACCGGGTGGAGCCCAGCAATGGCTTCTTAAGAAAAAGGTGGACCACAGCCTCCTTAAAGTGCTGGGGTGCCGCCCCTGCTGTGGGACTCACTGCCAGAGTCCACCTGCCTGTCACCTCCTGAGAAGCTTTCACATGGGTCTAAAACACCGGTGCTTGCATGCATATCCCTAGGATCCTGTCTACTTCCTCGGGAGCAACAGGGTCAAACTGTTCCCAGATAACAGGGCGAGAACCTGTCTCAGGCTTCCACTGGACCAGCAATCACGTCAGCATCTAACTGGGAACGAAGTCCAGCGATTTTGTCTTCCAGAAAATCTGCAAATTCCTCAGCATGCCCCTTCAGGTGGACCTCAATCACCTCCTTCCCCAGGAGGAGGAGGCTCACCTTAAAGAGGGTCGCTGGGCGATTATCAACAGATGCAATTAGTGTGGAGAAGTATTTACATTTTGCTGCACGAATCGCGACAAGACAGCCCTTAATAGCAGCTCTTACCTGTGATTGATCGAGTTCATCCCATCTTCTGCCAATTAAATTAAATTAATCACCTCTGGTTTATGGCTTAGCATGCAGGTTAAACCAGCTATTATAATTAACCATTTTTGACTTAGAAAAGAATTAGTTGATTTTTTTTATGGCATGGGAGCTGCACTTTCAGTTATTAACATTTCAGGGACATCTAATCATAGAGGTATTTGGCAAATCATGCACTAATATATCAAAATGGGCAGAACTGAAATGTTTTGCCCTTCTATGCAAGTTTCAAGGTGTATTTCAACTAAAATACATGATATAAACCTTAGCAGTACCAAAAGATACAGAGATTGTGCTCTCAAAAATCTATCTTTTGTTGTTATATTTCAGTAATATGATATTTGGGCAGCTCACTACTAATTTCCAGACATTTGCAAACCCAGTTCAAGTGTATAATCATGCAGTCATGCCCTTGCAATCTGATTCTCCAATAAATTTGCAGAAAATGGTTTGGAATGTTTTCATAAATTAGTCATCTACAAATTGAAGGTGTGGTGACAATGAACAAACAAATATGAGCAATGCCATTACCCCTGCCTAAAGTCAAATAGGAAATGAACACATGTTTTTTTACATTTAAACTACATAAAACATGGTTACCACTATTGGGTAGGCATCCAGATGTATGTGCTCTCCCTTTGTATCCATCAGACTTCCTACCATTCCTGACTTTAAAAAAATAGAAACATTTTTTAAAATAAAACTAATTAGCATTTTGCAAAACAAAGGAGTACCACTCTCCAGCATTAACTTTCTTTTTAAGAATATCCCATGGCAAATCGGTGTTCTTATAAATAAAATAAAATGGAAGAAAGGGACAAAACTGAAAAAGTATGGAACATCCTGAGAAACTAGAATACAGGTAGTCTTCGAGTTATGAATGTAATGGAGCCTGCCCATTCCATTCGTAATCCGAGGATTCATGGGAGTGAATCTTGTACCTTGAATGGGATCACTCCCTTTTTTGTCCACACATTCGCTAATCGAATGCACAGTCCATTAAGTGCACATGAGGTATTTTAGGTGGGGAAGGCCATGGGGACCTAGTGATGGAACAGGCCACCTGCTTAAGACTACCCAAAGTCTCCCCGACCCATTGAAATACCTCATGCTCTCCACAATTGCTTCCCCCTCTCATCCAACCTGCCATGCTGGGTCACTTATCATGTGAAGATCTAGCATGCTGTCTTCTCCCCAGCCTGTGCCTGTCCCTCCAGAGCTCCATTTTGGGGTGCAATGTGCCGGATGAGGCCTGCACTTGCCAAAACTGAGCTCCAGAGGGGCGTGTCCACCTCTATGGAGCCCCGTTTCAGGCTGCAAAGTGCCAGGCAAGGCCTGTCCACGCCAAAACGGAGCTTCAGAGGGACATACCTGCCCCTCCAGAGCACCATTTTGGGCTGCAAAGGCTTTTTACAAAGATGGCAAAAGGCTTTGGAAATGGAGGGAAAGCTTCAGGCCTTCCCTCCATTTACAAACCCTTTTGCTGCAGATCTTGTCCAAGTCTTTGTTTGCAAAGAACGAAGGCCTAAAGTACCATTAGACCACAAGGGATCAATAGCATGAGATCTTGCACTACTGATCTCATGTGATCTTGCAGTACTTTAGGTCTCCATTCTCTATATGCACACTGAAGGCCTGAAGCACCAAAACAGGTGAAGAAAGCGAAAGATCTCTAGATCTTCACAAAGTGAGTATAGTATCCAAAGGCCTA
>JANHFM010003816.1:120649-131318 GCA_032468115.1 Grayia smithii
AAGGCTCTTCCCCTGGGCACCGCCAGCCGGCATTGTCTGGCTGAGGGGACCCTGAGGAGGCCGACCCTGTGGGAGCGGACCGGGCGCTGAGATGATGTTTGCGGCAGTAGGTGGTCCTGCAAATATCCTGAGTCTAAGCCATGTAGGGCTTTATAGGTTAACACCAGCACCTTGAAGCACACCCGGAGGGCAACATTTAGAGCATTCATTCTTTTAAACATGAATGGCATAAAATGACAGTAGTTACAGCTACCTCTTAGAACCCACTCCATTTCTTACAAGTAAGGGTCCATTTTAGATTGTATACTTGTGGTTTTTAATTACTGTTATACAGTGCTTAATAGTTTTAGGACTTTTTTCTCCTCAATGAGGGATCATGATGATGATGCTTGCAATCCACAAACCCGATTATGCAAGCATGTGCTGCAGAAGCTAGATCAATCCCATTGATTAGTTTAATGGGACTAATACCACTTAAATTCAAGTGCTTCAGCTTAGTGGAGGGGAGATTCAAATCAGTCTTCCCCTTCAGGCTGAAATCCTATGCACACTAATTTGGGAATAAGCCTCACACTGAACTGACAGGAATATTGGAAAGTGCCTTACGCTGACTCAGAGCATTTATCTATTCTGGTCAATATTGCCTATACACAAATTGGCAGAATTTCAAAGTTACCTGGTTGCATAGGACTGAGGCTTGGAATTTCTCAAAATGTGAAACATACAAATTATATCTCAAAACAATATTATTTCTCTAATTATTCAGGTCTTCCAAGACCCAAGTACCTGCCTTTGATGTTTCTGTTTGGATTTGTAAACTTCATCATTCCAAAGGCTGATCTTTTCAAAGCTCAACCAATCAAACATACTTTAAAGTCCAATAGGTGTATCTAATAGAATCCCTTATTTCATCGGGTCAAGGTGACATACCCTGCAACACAGCTAAAAGATTGTTTCAAAGCAGCTATGAGTTTTTGTGCCATATTGTTTCTCACAATTAACTACCATTTTGAAATTCTAGATTTACTTCTGATTTTTTTTTTTTAAAAAAAGGTTTCTCTAAGCTAGTGTCTCCCAACTATAACTCCCAATGTTTATAATACAGCAATCTCCAATAATATAATTGGGGATTGCTAAATTTGAGATTTTCTAACATTGGAAGTGGTATTGATACAATATCTGCAATATCTTGCCATCAGTTGTTTCCCATTGGCTTTCTTCAGTATTATCAAATTGGCAAGTTCAGAAATATTTTCGGTTTTCCTCAAAAATCAATATCACTGAAGACAAAATATTTCAAAGGGCAAGCATTAAGCATTTAATGGTAAACTGTGCACGCAGATTATTCAAAGAGTTCTGATTTGAAGTGAAGTAAGAGAATGGATCCATAGCGTAGGCCATTAATCTGACAAAATGTTTCTCAGTTCACTGCTCTGTGATAGATATTGTCACCTTTGCATGTTAACCCACTAGTTAGTATTCATTGTGTGTCCTTGATCTGGCATGTCTTTGGATGGAGAATCTAGATTTTTCTGCTGCATCAGGAACATATATAGACTCAAGGGACATGAAATAGTCTACTATGTGTTTTGGGTATATTATTAAATACTAACAAGCCACTGTTGACTCTTAGCAAACACTTGAATAGACTTTTTCCAGGATGTTCTATCCTTAATCTGTATTCATTGCTGCTTTGCTTTGGGTATGGCTCAGAAGAAAGTGGAACAAAATATGGGAATGAGGGGTTGAATTGAGAAGAGATAACCTGAATTTGGACCCTTTATTAAACTATGGCACTGGCATCACTGAATAGCACTACTGAGGTGTATATATATATATATATATATATATATATCATGTACTATTCAAAATTATAGATGTTAATACTTTTTGTCCATTCTTTTTCAGTATTGAAGGGTTCCTCAATATAGATTTTGTAATCCTAATGCCAGAAGCATTAGGATTGCAAAACCCAGAATTCTCAACCCAGCATGGCAATATGTTGGAGGAGGCTGCTCTAATCCAAGGTGAAATATTCTTCATCTTCATTTTATAAGAACGTCGCTACAGCACTGAGTAGTTTTGAAAAATGTATTCCAAAATGAATAAATAAGCCGAAGAGCCAATTAGTCTTTCAAAGTAGGTATGAAATATTTCTTATAAGGATGAGATGAGATCAATAAACAAGTTTGTGCATCACTTTTAATTATTATTATACACACTGGTTCATCACGTTACTGTTATAGGCAAGGGTCTTACTTTGGTCCACTTATGAGATGAAATCATTTTTCAAGATAGTTCTTTTTGTCAAAACCATGAAATGAACATATGCCAAATGGCTTTAGGAAGTGGTAAACACACTCTTCAAATTGATTTATTCAGTCCCATGAATAATCAATATATTGGACAATTTGTTCTAAGTGTTCCTCACTGAGCGATTGGGGATTGGAAGGATATTGAATTTTGGTATGAAAAGAATTTCTGTCAAAATAAATTTGTAACATAGCTTCTTAAATCTTCCTGTTTTCCTGGCTACTCCTGAGATGTGAAATCAGAAGCATTTAATTTGTGTTGGAATCAATTGGAAGCTTTTAGATGGTTTCAGCTGTGCAACAGGGAGCAGAGTATATAAGAATTGTGGATTTGGGGGGGTGTATATGACCAGATTGTGTAACATGGACTTTGTGTAACATGGTTCTGAGGAGATGTGTAACAGGAAAGGGAATCCTCCAGAATCAAACTCTGTTTCCAAGTCTTGGATTTAAGATTGGTGTTCCAGTTTATTTAAATATAGGATGATACCAATGACTGTTGTATTTATATTTCTGCCTTTGTTTTATACAACTCAAGGTAATGAACAAGCAGTCAGCACATTGGGGATAGCAAATCATTTTGCTCTTTAAATAATGTCTCCACAATACATGTCATCCAATTTCATACATGTTATGAGTTGCACTCAAGGACTACTAAGCACTTAGTTCTGTGTAGGATTTGCTTGTTTTAAAAAGATAGGGCCTTCTCATAAAGCACTTCTAACACCTTTATAAAGTGACAGGTCCCAGGGATTCTCTAAAGGAATAAATGATAGTAATTTGCATTTGTTATTAGTACCCTGTTCAGCATTCTGCTTCTTTTTTCAATAGTCGACATAGGGAATGGAAAGGAGGGGAGAAGCAATATGTATTAGCAACTTTAGTTCTAAAAATTCTCAACCAACATGGTATTAAGTCTCTCAGAAGAGTTATTGCAACTAAATCAATCATTCCAGTTTAAAGAGAGGAATGAGAGTCTTTTTTGCTATATGTCTCCCATTAGAAATGAATGAAATGTGATTTTTGTTTCATGTTATACTTTTTTTTTAATTAATAATTTTGCTAAGAACCCTCCTACTTAAAAAAACTTGTCCAGAGTCTTTGACTGACAGGGACACAATGATTGGTTAAGATTATAAATTCTAATCAGCCAGGTTTTTAAACTTACTGTGTTTCTTAAATTGAAAGATCAAGTAAAAGGAAAATCTGGAACTGAATTATTTTCTGAAAATTTACAACTGAAGAAAACATCTCTCATGCATCCTTATTAAAAGTGATACTGAAAACACTGCTGGGCAACAAATATTTTTCTAATACTTCTGAATCTTGTTTATTTATTTTGAAATATTTCAATTAATTCTGGACAACTTATAGATAAAGGGAAAATAATGTATATAACAAAAATGTGTATAGTCAAGGCTATGGTTTTCCCAATTGCAATGTATGGCTGTGAAAGTTAGACCATAAAAAAGGCTGAGCGCCAAAGAATTGAGGCCTTAGAACGATGGTGCTAGAGAAGACTCTGCCTTGGACTGCAAGGCAGACAAACTGGTCAGTCCTAGAGATCAACCCTGACTGCTCTTTAGAAGGCCAGATCCTGAAGATGAAATTCAAAGACTTTGGCCACCTAATGAGAAGGAAGGACTCACTGAAGAAGAGCCTAATGCTGGGAAAGATTGAGGGCAAAAGAAGAATGGAACGGCAGAGAATGAGGTGGCTGGATGGAGTCACTGAAGCAGTAGGCGTGAGCTTAAATGGACTCCAGGGGATGGTAGAGGACAGGAAGGCTTGGAGAAATGTTGTCCATGGGGTTGCGATGGGTTGGACACGACTTAGCAACTAACAACAACATCATAGTCTAAAAAGAGTTTTGAGGATCTTCAGAAGGTCATATCTTTCTATTTAATACATAGGGTTTCTTTTCTACCAAATAAAGTTTGAAACAGGATTATCTAGAAGTTGGGAGGGTGTCAGTGCCACATGCATGAGTATGGCTTGTATCAAAATGCCTTGCCAACTTTGATACACACAGACATTTTGGACAATGCTGGTTTGCAACCCTTGAAATACCGTGTATCAAAGGTAACAGCAGGATTCATGTGCATTAGACAAGCAGTCTTCCTTTTTCAGGTGATCTCTCCATCACTCTTGTTACCAAAACTCCTTTTGCAACACTGAGAACCCTCTTGAAAAGGGCACCCCAAAACTGTGGTCTTTCTTTGAGGGGTTGAGAGGACTAAGGATTGAAATGGGTAACCTAAATATTGCAGAGGCCTAAGGCTCTTAGGCCTCCCCCAAAATGTGGGTGAAATTTCCCATTCTTTTTTAAATCTAAAAGAAGCCAAAAAGATATATTCCACCCATTCTGATAAGAACTTGGTATTACTGGCCAATAATCACTGTGCTAAAATAATAACCATTCCTAAAAAGTACAGTGAGAAGAAACTGCTACATGTTTGATTCATACTGTTAGGTAAGGTTTTGGGATACTGAATGGAGAGAGGCACCTTTTTAAAAAAATTCAGTATTGATTTTCAGGGGCTGAAACTTGAGTTAGGGATAACTTGCTTGTGGATTGCACTTGTTGACTATTGTATCGAAAAAAATATATTGTTGCATTATGTCAAAGTACATATTTCGGAACTGAATAGTATTACATATGGTCATTTGAAGAATGGGAAAAGGATTGTAATTGAAGCTTCAAATTATGTAGATACAGTAACTGCAAAGTTGGGAAGAAAACAGACAGAAAACATTCTATGATTTTATTTAAAAAGTTTTAAGTATGACTAAAAGTACAAATTAAGAAGGAAGAGAAAATAAGAAATTTAATAAAATAAATAAGAATCTTTAACATTTAAATATTTTCCCATAAATCTTTAAACCTTTATTATACTATTTCCCCTCCCCCCCCACACACACATACTAAATGTTTTTATGACCATATCACATCGGTCAAAGAACTCTCAAATTTCTTACATATCCAGCATAGAAAATCTGCTGTCCCTCTTTCAGACACATTCTTTGGACAGTCCAATACACCTTAAATACAATATTTGACTAATCAAACTCAAACCTATAGATACCATTTTAACATTTTTAAGGACATAAAGCCATTGATAGACTTTGTCAGAAATTCTAGTTTTTTAGTCCATGTTTGAAAATATCCCAGAAATCTCAACTTTAAAATATTTTTGAGTTTTTGATACAGGAACAGTATAGGTTTCATTTCTATTATTTCTGTTCATGATTGCATTCATCTTTACTTTGAGACATCTCCATGCTTTGTGGACTGTAGGCCACGACAAAACTTGTAGAAGCCAGAGGTGTTGAGCATCATGTAAATTAGGGATCAATAATTAAATGGTTTGATCTTCTCCATAGTAAACTATCTCCTATATATATATTTAAAAAATAACACCACCTGTTGTAAACAGGAAGAGAATTTTTAGATTGCACGTGGTAAAAGCTGACCCACATCTGACATAGGAAAAGGTTCAGACAAAGAAACAAGATAAAAACTGCACATGTACAGGAAATCTAGTCTCTTTATTTCATCAGCCAGCATGTTTTGAGAATTTCTTTTGGTAGATTCATATAAATACCATCTGTGATTTGTAGCTTTCCATTATTAGAACTGAATAGGTTCAGATGTCCTGCTACTGAAAGCACACACACACACATACACACATGCACACATAGACACATACATATTGTTGGAAGAAAATTTCTTTCTAGGTTCAGCTCCAAGTGGGGAAAAAGACACTGGAAACATGGAGACTGCTTGGAAAGATGGTTTAATGGTGGTCAGGATCACATGGTTCGAGTTCCTGAGCAGACAAGGGGAGGGTGCTGGTTTTATGCTCTCTATTGTGCCCCACCTCAGAGTTTCCTGTTCCTGTGTAACAAATGTATCCTGATTGGTTTCAGACTGCCAGGGGGTTGGGGTCTTAGCTAGCCTTGCTGGCTGATGCAATCTTCCCAGGTGCCATGTGGTGAGTTTCTGTTGCTAGATGGGTCCTATTGTGTTGTAGATGATGATCCATTGACAAAGGTGGGGGGAGACAGGAAGCTGCAGGGAGCTGCTTTGTCTTTAAAACATGTTTCTCCATTTCTCATCCAGGGAAATATAATTTTCTGCCTTTTTTTAATATTTCCTAAAATATTTCATTCTTCTAGGAGAGGGGTGAGTGCTAACTTCCTACAATAATTACTTTCCTAAGAATCCATGCATACCTGTAGTTCTAAAGTACTTGAGTCAGGACATTTTCCATATGATATGCTACAAAGTGGTACAAAACAAATAATTCTCAATGATTTTGTTTGAGACCAAAAGAGAGACAGCGATGAAGTACAATATATCATAGAACATTTTGAATACATTTATATCTATCTTAATATAAATATGTAGAAATTTCCCTTAGAAATGGTTTGGCTTGTCTTACTTTTGGATTAGAGAATTAGAGGGAAAAAAAGTTTAGAGGTAATTTAAAAGCTGACCCAAAACTCATTTATCTGAGCCTTAAATTCACTTCACCTAAATTCATAATTGAAGCATATGCATGCCTGAGCTTCTAATATACGGTAATCCAAGAGAATGAATAAATTCAGCAAATATGTTCTCACAGGCATCAGCTCTATTAAAAATCAAGAGTGCAAGAGTAATTCAGATTTTTTTCCTCCTTCCCAAATATTATTGTGAAATTTATGTCACTGTGGGATTGAATCTCAGTGCCACTGTGGATTCCTTTGTCATTAGAAGGTCTAAAGCCTTTAAGAGGCACCATATAGTGTGATCATCATTATTGCTGAATTTAGATTGCAAGTTTTTGTATTCAGCAGTACAGGAATAATTTTTCTTTGGTTTGCTACAGTCCAGGATTTACTTCGGCAAAGTGGAATGGAATGAGATGCTAAAAATGTATTTTCAGAATTTCTTCGGATTCTTTTAAGCATCCAAAAAAAGCACCACCTTTGATACAAATCCAGCTGATATGGGTCATGGCACTTTTGGGTGTGAGCATAAAAAAAATATACCAAATTAGGTCATGTAAGTGAATGAACTTTAGCTGATCTCTGCTGCTTCTGCCTATTTTATTTTTTTTTAAAAAAGCCTTTGGCAGACCCAGAATCAACAATTGGTTACTAGGATGTGATTTACACACTTTCCTGCTTTCCTCCCTTATGACCACAAAACCAGATATTTATTTTTTTTTAAGAATTTCCAGTGCCAGATTAAAGGGTTTTTTTTTAATCATGTTCTATTCCTGCACAAAGCAAATTGTGTAGCCCTTAAAGTTTTTTAAAATTTTACCATTGCTGAATAAATTTGTTTCGGAGACACCAAGGTTTAATCCATCTGATACCTACCGTATTATACCTTAAAACATGCCTCCCAATTCCATCCTATAATATACAGGATTTTAATCAGTCTGTTTATTTCATTCCTCACAATGATTCTATCATCACTGGTAATAATTACCATTATATTATTATAATTGAATTATTATATCAAAAAACCTAGAGCCAAGAAGGAAATTAAATCCATTATTATTGTCTATTATATATGTATAATCTTACAAAATGTATATAACCTATCTATGCATACCCACCACTAATAAACAAAATGATTTGTGTGTTTCAAAGACAGAATAGTGTCCATATGGTGTAGTATTGACAATAAGGTGCAGACATATTAATAATACATAAATAGCATATATGTTACTGTTTTAATATTAAGACATTTGGATGATAATATTGAAATTTACTCCTAACGTTCTGAGTTCAGAAAAATACCATAATAAATGTTAACAACTACTGCTGAGTAATCAATGAAACCCAGGATGGCTACACCACCATTATCCCTTTTCCTGCCACAGGTAATTTACAACTATGATCAATGAGTACAGTACTGTGCCTAGTCTGAAATCTGACTGGAGAGGTTCCAGATAATCCAGAGCCTCTGAAATTGCACAGAAATGTGAAAATTAGAAAATAAATAAATTGCACCTTGGCTATCTTTGCAACAATTTTCCCGAGAAAATGTATATGACACAGAAGAATAATAAACTATCTATTTGTTGGGTTGTGCATTAAGGAAAGAAGCCAACAGCTGTCAGCCTGCATCTTTACTTTCTTTCAACCTTGCTGCCAGCTGCCATGGAAATGCTGTGGGAGGGAAACAATGGGTATTTGGGAGGGGAAGCATGCAGGAGGTGTGAGACTGGAATTTTTGAAAAGTGATGAGGAGGCCTGGACTCAGAGAGGTCAGCTTGGATTGTTTAACATCTTCAAGGCCAACCATCCAATCATCCTGAGAAGGCTTGCATGAAGGAGGAGCAATGCACCTGGACCATAGACATTCCCAAAACATCTTCCTGGCCATAATTGAACTCTGGTTGCCTGGCTACTGTGGGGTAGGCTCTGGGGTTAGTTTCAATTTGTTTGTCTGCACATGTTTTACTTCAGACCTTGCCTGAATTTCACTGCAATCAGTTCTTAGTAAAACTACCTTTTCTCTGAATCTATGGAGTCAAGGGTTTTCTTTCCTAGGGATTGATCCGAGGAAGCCCTGACAACAATATTGTAATGGTGTGTGGGAAAGACCTTGGGAAAATGGGCCAAGAAACACTGCCTTGAAAGCAATCAGATAAGAGACAGCATAGCTTGCAGCTGCATAGTTCATAAGGGACCTCCCTAGTTTCTCAGGCTATAAAGGAGAAGGCAGGAAAATTGTACTTTCAGACTTCCAAGATTCAGTCAATGTAGCTTTACAATAAAGTAAAATTAGCTTATCTGCTGATGTTTCCTGTCTGGTCTACCTAGTAAGTCTGACAAGCATAGTGACCAAGAAACTGCAACCATATATGCAAGTAGGAGAAAGGTCTTGTCCCAACTTTTTGTGTGGAAAGCCAGAAAAAATACGGTGGGCCACAATAGAACTCCACATTTCTGTTTTGAGATGCCTGTGTAAGCAACAGCCCCTAGCTAAATGTAGAGGTTCTTCATATGAGCATTCCCTCAAGATATTCTTGGAAGTCCTAAGCTTTGCTCTGTGTGAGAAAAAGAGGCTGAGAGAATCTCAAAATGCAGGGAAAGTAGGGAAAGCACATGATATACTAAGCCAGAATGTTATTTTTGGTTTTGTCTTAAGCCATTGTTTGAATCTGCCCATTACAGCTGGTAAATGATGCTTTATGGTTTAGTACAATTAATGATCCCAGCCTGCCAAGAATTGCTTCTGTTAAATTCATTCTACATCCTACTCAAAATGAGTATGATTGGAAATCTAAAGATGTGCCTTAGTAAACCTATTCTCCAGCTGGAAGCTAGGACTGACAGCTACAAATTCCTTTCTCTCCACAGTATAAGTTTTTTTTTTTTTTAATAGAGCGTTTGGGGGGGAAAGTATGTTAATTTTTGCAACTTCATTGCAAAAATCCACACAGAATTCAATCTGCTCTGAAGGAATCTCATGTTACTTAGTACTGGATTTAGCTGAAACTGATTGATACTATTAGTCATTAGATCCCAAGTATAACAGAGTTTCCCAACTTGGGCAAGTTAAGATGTGTGGACAAGCTGGCTAAGGAATTCTGGGAATTGAAATCTACCCATCTTAAACTTGCCAAATAATACAGAAAGTAGAATGGATGGGGTGGCTCAGTGGCTAAGACACTGAGCTTGGCAATCAAAAGGTTGGCAGTTCAGCAGTTTGAATCCCTAGGGCCGCATAATGGGTGAGCTCCCGTTACTTGTCCCAGCTTCTGCCAACCTAGCAGTTCGAACGCATGTAAAAAATGCAAGTAGAAAAATAGAGACCACCTTTGGTGGGAAGGTAACAGTGTTCCGTTCGCCTTTGGCATTTAGTCATGCCAGCTACATGACCACAGAGATGTCTTCGGACAGTGCTGATTCTTTGGCTTTGAAATGGAGATGAGCACCACTCCCTAGAGTCGGGAACAATTAGCACATATATGTGAGGGCAGGGGTGGGTTCTACTTACCTTTACTACCGTTTATGATGATGCACATGCTTTATGCATGCATTGGAGTGCGCGGAGCAACATTGGGTTGTGTTTAATAAATTGTAAGCCACCCTGAGTCTTCGGAGAAGGGTGGGATATAAATTGGATTAAAAAAAAACCTCAAAAAAAGCATTCTGCGCATGCACGGAGCACACAGAGCCCTGAGAACGGTAAGTACGGGCACACAGGTGGGCCCAGCTCCCAGTCGCGGAGAACCATTTCGGTGACGTAACAGAGTCACCGCTACCGGATCGCGCAAACCGGCCCAAACCGGGAGCAACCCACCACTGTGCGAGGGGAACCTTTACCTTTACCTTTAGTATGTGTAGAA
>JANHFM010003816.1:138582-150163 GCA_032468115.1 Grayia smithii
CCTCCCCCTTGCCAGCTGAGATTGGCAAGCCAGATTCGGGAAACTGAATGCACTGCCACCCCCCCGGGAGGAGAAGAAGATCAGAAATGGGCTGTCACACAGCACCTCCTCTCTCTCTTCTTCTCCCGAGTGGCAGTGGTGTGTCCTGCTGGCCTGCTGATCTCAGGCGGCAGCAGCTCTGATGTTCCCCCTTTCCTTCCCCCCATGCATTTGGGGTGGGGCTTATTTTCGGGGGGGTTTAAATCAATACATGTTCTCGAAAGCCCAGTTGGGCTTATTATCAGGACATGTCTTATTTTTGGGGAAACACGGTAGTATCATGGGGTCCAGTTGATTGGTTAGCACCATCTGAATCTGAAAGTCCCACAGGATCTTAGCCCTCTTATTCACCACAATCTTTTGTAGAATCTCCCATCTAAGCTTGGGAGATCTAGCCAATACACTTGCAGATGTTCCTTTACACAATGCCAACTACTTGGTTGTGCCATTCAGTGTACGTTGTTCCTTACACCCTGCCACTAGGCATTGGATTGTGTCTAAAGTCTCTCTGCATAATCTGCACCTTGGTCCACTATGTAGAAGACCTCTGCTTCTATGGATATGGACCTCTGCTTCTATAGATATGGTACTTAGTGCCTGTTCTTGAGGTTCTGTGATCACTGCCTCATTATAGCGCCAAAGTATGCAGGCTGATGGCATGGATTCTGTTTTTCCTATTGAGCCAGCTCTTCAGAACTGTCTTATCCTTTGTTTCTACTTGGATGTTGTTACCTTTCTTGCTTCATCATCATGGTTCCCATGTGACTATGGGATATCCAAGTACTTGGTCTTCCACCCCTTCAGCAGTCATAATTACCTTCCCTCTCTAAGCTACTATCCAGCCACATATTTCCATATATCCCCCCTGTAGATTTGTGTCAAGTGGATCAGTGAATTGATGTCTCATTCACTCTTAACATACAGTTCAATATAATTTATGTGAAGGAGGTGCCTGAAAGTAGTTCCACTTTTGAGCTTGTATCTGTAACCAGTCCTAACATGAACCTTGTTAATTAACAATGTGTGAGCCAACATGACTCTCTTAGTTCATGTCACTCTCATATTTGAAGTGGGCAGATGAAGCATTAAGGAGTCTACATTCAAAACCCCTACTGGTACAATAGATGCCAACCAGGATTTGAACCCTAGTCTTCCACATCAAAGGTAGTGTCCTAGCTACGGCACTACACTATATATTGCTTGATATATATTATTTATTTATTTACTGATAAAGATTTAATTGCTGTTATTATTTTCAAAATACTGATTCAACTGAGCTTACCCCCTCCGAGGGATTATTTACAGTTTATTTCAAAAACATTATTAGCATAAAAGATCTGGTTAAAGGTTTGAAAACTGAAGCTATGAAATTTCATAAGGACAACGTATACTAGAACTCCTAAATCACCTATAGTCATAGTCTAATTTATGCTATTGTAGCATTTTCAGGCCCCAGATATGGCATACACAGTGCATCATTATGGAAGGGAAAAAAAATGTTACCAGATAATATAAAATGATAACTACAGAGATAGTTAGTGCCAGCCCTTTGAAGAAAATACAAATAAAACAGACAATGGGAGGAAATGTGACATTATAAATTTAAATGAAAGACTTACTGGGAAAATGCTTTAAATCAGAATGCAAAACGTTACTCCCAACCTTTAAAAATTGATCCTAGCTTTAGCAAATTGCATACTTTAGTTGATTCTGTGATATCCACCATAGCATTCAAAGAGGGAAGAAGTTTGCTTAGTGACCTCAAGCATAGAAAGGCCTCAGATCTTTCCAAATACCTCCACGTGATCAGGTGGTATCCAGTTCTTTGCTATTCTGAAGAGTGATTCTTGTTTATTGGATTGATGATGAGCAATTTAGGTAGAAAGTATATTTTTACAAGGCAAACTTCTATAAAGGTAAATATATTTACTCTGAATAGTTATTCTGTTGTTATTCATAAATGTAATATTTACTAAATAAATTAATAAAACTGAACCAAGCATTTATTTATACATTTATTGCAATATTGTAATTATGGAATTTTTTTTTTCATATAATCACTCTTAATTGGTATTGCTATTCTTGTCAGCCGCTTGGGCTTTTTTTCTGAAGGGAAAGGTGGAATAGAAATTGAAGGAATGAATAAACCTCATGTGGCAAGGTCTGCCATATTGTATTATAGCTTGTGGCAGGGCTGTCATACTCACGGCACCCAGGCTGGGTGCATCATGTGCTGGCCACACCCACACCCAGTTTAGCAAAGGGGGGAAAAGTCACAATACATCACGTGACACCACCCTGACGACATGAGTTTGACACCCCTGGCTTATAGCTTATAGAAATATGTAGGCAACATTTGGAATGTAATATGATGATGTACTGCAAAAAGATCTAGAAGATTCATCCAGTGACTATTCATTTGTCTTATCTCCAATCCAGGGACATCTAAAGAAAATCTTCCTCTTATAATCTTAATACATGACCAGGACTATATTGAGACCAGTTTTTCCTGGGTAACTAAGTATTAAGACATCAAGCATCTGAATGGTAAAAATAAACATGGGTTCCAAAACCTTTTCTATGACATGGATGCCAATTCTAAAAATCCAACTTATTTATCCAGACTGTGAATTTATCTGCAACTTCAAAATACATTGCATCCATCAGCTTTGATATTTAAGCACCTAGTTCATGGAAGTAGCACAAGCTATATAATTGTCCAAGTGGATTTAAAGAGAAATATGCTATAGAGTTTGGAATTGTTTTAAAGGTCTCTGGAGGAGATCTGAACAAGATATTATTATATGGGATAATGTGAAAAACAAAGATTTAACCAAGGTATGGACATTTTTTTCTGGACTGAGAACCACATTAAATTTAGAAACAGTTCACTTCCAGAAAATATTCAGTAGGTGAAAGGAAAATGTTCGTATTTATCATAGCAAATATAATAATTTCGCCATTCTGTAATATTACAACACTATAAATTAGTAAAACTTATGGAGGTCTCTTTTGGCTATATCTAAAGTTTTGGGGCTCACATCTTACCCAAAGATGTAGGGGGTATATGCTGAAAGAAGTGTTTAAAATTTAAGAGGATGGCTTCAACCGTACTATTGAAGCCCTGGCTCTTTAAAAAAAGTTTCAGGGGTGAGTGCCATAGTTTCATCAAAAATTGCAGACTCTACAAAAATCAAACTTTCAGTAAATCTCTGCATCCCACTTCTACATCTATTTTTTTTTAAACTGAGAAATGCCATTAAAATTAAGTTGCATCTTCACTTTCCCCTCTATTGTTTACAATCCAATTTAAAGTGCACTTTAAGTGTAATTCGTAAAGTTGAAGGTGATTCAGGTCTCTCTATGTAACTATGGAATCCAGTTTTTCAAAGGTCAGCAGGAAAAACAAAATGTAAAATTCTCCTTTTTGACCTGCTCTGGCTCTGAAGTAATCCAATATTTCAGAAATCAATATATTCTCGAGACAGCATTCTATGGAAAACATAGAGCTTAATGTTATCTGATATTTAAGTTGTACAAATTCAAGCAAATTGCAGAAACTGTAATCCCAGGCTGAGTCGCTGGTCCAGATCTAATCAGTAACACGCTCTTCTAGCCATCAACAGTACTTCTTGTGTAGCACAGGGAGAAGTTCATGCCTATTATTTTAGTTTTATTTTACCTTAGTGGGATGTGTGGAGGATTGAATAATGCTAATTATTACTTTATTATTATAGCATTCTGAAGTGTGCACAAAATGGCTTTCAGCTACTAGCTCATAAGGGAAAATACACAGCTTAATAATAGATCATGTACTCTGACTGTGCAAGGTCTTAATTCATTTTGTGGTTGTTTCAGCACAGTTTATATAGCCTTCTACTAGTATTCTAGATAGCCATTTGCATGACTAGTAGTATTACCCTCATTGAAGAAGTGAAAACAGTCTAGAAATTACTGCTCAGTTAGTAGGGATTTCTTCTGAATGAAAATTCATTAAGAACACTTTCCTGGTAGTTAAGACTTGTGTATTGGAGATGGAGACCCCTTGAGAGCTGTATGCAACGAAATTTCATTTTAATGTATGCCGATTAGTGTACATGACAATAAAGTTATTCTATTCTATTGAAGTGTCATTGTAGCATCATCCAACTGTCAATGAAGTGATAGAAACTCTGTCCTTATTACTAGCACAATGATGCTTAAATGACTCTAGATAACACTATGTTTTTTTAGTGGAAAAAGGCATATACTGGCTAATTGTTCCCTTTCCGTTTTAATTGATTTTTCTGTTTGCATGATAAGAAAATATATGATGTTTATAAATACAAAATGGTATTATTTCCCTATTAGTAGCTTGTAGTTTTCTAAAGTCATCCAACAATAGATATCTGGTAGAAATCACAATGCTGAAGAAAAAAATATGAAAGAATTTCGTATTTAGTGATGTAATATGTAGGAATGGGGATTTAATTCTGAAAATAGAGAGAGGAAAGCTGAATTGTTGGAGAAAAAATATCTGAGTCCCAGAAAAAAAGAAAGTACTAGAAAAAAAACCCAAAATAAGTCTGTCTTGGCAGTATTATGTATAAGTTGAAGGTTTTGACAGGCTTTCAAGATCTGCTACATATCCTAGTTGCATTAAAGTCTATTCCAAAACTCCTAGAGACTCTTAGATGACTGTACAATTAAAAAAAAAAGAGTATTTTTTAAATTCTCTTCTGTTGAAATCTCTCTCCAGATTCCAGTTGTTGAACAAAAGCAATAGTATACATGCATACATAATACATACATATATTTGTATATATGTGCACATTCACAGACAGACTGACATAACAATGAAAAGGATTTTGAAAAAGCTCTTTGGACTTCACAGAAGCACAGCAGCTGTTTGTTGTATTTTTTTTTTTAAAAAGTAGCCAGACTTTTTCAGCCTTTTGCATGAGTTGGAAAAAAAGATGTCCTTTCTTTATTGAATCCACTTGTTAAAATAAATCTGACCCTTAAAGCTCCATATTCCCAAGCCTTTAAAAAGTTTGCCTACTTTAGTACATAGAAGAGGGCTGTTGCACCTGTACAGGGCCCAAAGTATTTCTTCAAAATATTTTCAAAATCTATGCAGTCTTAATAGATAAACACAGATATGCACCTCCAGAAACACATTTGAGTATGGATATCTTGGTTCTGTCTGAGCCTGGTTGCTCGCTTGCAAAAGTTTCATTACAGCACTCAACTACATAACATACAACACAGAATGATAGGATGATAGGAATGATAAGAATGGAGGGTACCTTGGAGTTCTTTTAGTCCAACGCCCTGTTCAAGCAGAAGACCCTATACCAGGGGTCTGCAACCTTAATCACTCAAAGAGCCATTTGGACTCATTTCCCACAGAAAAGAAATCACCAGGAGCCACAAAACCCGGGTGGACGTGGCCAACTTGACATCACTCACTCCCATCCAGGCACATGACCACCACCCCCAGCCATGCTTACCACAGTTTTGTGGCTCCTGGTGTTACCTTAGGCCGAGCCCTTCTCAAGCTAGGCGAGGAGTGAATGGGAGGGGAGGGCAAGGGGCAGGGCCAGCTGGTGGTGGGTTTAGCGGACAGGGAGCCACAGCAGGGGGACGAAAGAGCCACATGCGGCTCTGGAGCCACAGGTTGCAGACACCCACTCTATACTATTATGAACAAATGGCTGTCCGATCTCTTCTTAAAAACCTCCAGTAATGGAGCACTCACATCTTCCAAAGACAAGTCATTCCACTGATAAATTGTTCTCACTGTCAGGAAATATATTCTTAGTTCTAAATTGGATTTCTCTTTAATGTTCTTCCACCTGTTACTTCTTGTCCTGCCGTCAGGTGCTTTGAAGAATAGGTTGACCCTCTATTCTCTATGACAGCCCTCAAGTACTAGAAGAGTGCTATCATAGTGCCTCTAGTCCTTTTCTTCACTAGACATATCTAATTCGATCAATCATTCATCATATAGTTTAATCTCTAGTCTCATTATTTTTGTTGCTCTTGTCTGCACTTTTTCTAGAGTCTTAACATGTTTTTTGTATTGTAGTAACCAGAAATAGTCACAGTATTCCAAGTGTTGTCTCACCAGTGCAATTTGGTTGTGTGAGCTGCCCCGAGTCCTTCGGGAGAAGGGCAGCATATAAATGCAATCAATCAATCAATCAATCAATCAATCAATAAATAAATAAATATAAAGTGATACTATCACTTCACATGATCTTGAAACTATCCCTCTCTTGATGCAAACTAGGACTGCATTAGATTTTTTGGCAGCTGCAACACACTACTGGCTCACATTTAAGTGGTGATGTTACTTATTGGGTAATAAAACATCTGCAAGCAATCAACCAAGCTCAAACAACACCATGAAATCCACTATTTAATACTCGACTAAGGATATTCTCTTCTATTGGAGACATTTTAGGGTGTTAGGTGGAGTCAGCACCTGGATGGGGAAAAACTGACTATCTTTTCAAAGTATAAGTTATAATCCAGTTCATGTTACGATAAGTTAGTTTTAAGTTTCCTGTAAGTCTTCCACTCTGAGATAAAGGAGTGGGGGAATCCTTATCAGTATGAAAGGTAGGATTCCCACAGGAAATTGGGAGCATTCAAATTGTGTGAGTTGGAAGAAAATTTTCCAACTCCTTGAGTACAGGTTCCCCACAGGGCTGTGTCTTGAGTCCACTACTGTTCACCTTGATGACCCAGGACTGCTGTGCCAAAACTACTATGAATCATAATGTGAAGTATGCGTATGACATAGCATCTGTGGGACTTATCCGGGACAACAATGAAGATGCTTATAGAGAAGAGGTGAAGGCTCTGGTGGATTGGTGCAATAAAAGTAAACTAGTTCTAAATGTTGATAAAACAAACAAGATCATTGCAAATTTTCAAAACAGCTTGCATAGTCATACTCCACTCAGTATCAAGGATGCAGATATAGAGGTGGTCAACAGTATTAAGTATCTGGAGGTGTATATAACTAACAACCTGAATTGGTCTCTCCATATGTCATCCTTAGTGAAGCATGCAAACCAGCGTCTGCATTTCTTGCGTCAGATGAGGAGACCGTATCTTTCTCCTTCTGTCCTAACCACTTTTTACAGTGGTATTAACACTTCACATGATCTTGATTCTATCTGTCTGTTTATTCAGCCCAGAACTGTGTTGGCTTTTTTGGCAGCTGCTGCACACTGCTGGTTCATATCTAAATGGTTGTCCACTAGGACTCCAAGATCCCTCTCACAGTTACTATTATTGAGCAAGGTACCACATATACTGTACCTGTGTATTTCATTTTTCTTGCCTAAATGTAGAACCTTAATTTTTTTGTTGAATTTCATTTTGTTAGATAGCACCCAATGTTCAAGTCTGTCAAGATCTTGAGCCTTCTGGAGTGTCGGCTATTCCTGCCAATTTGGTGTCATCTGCAAATTTGATTAATTCCCCATCTATCCCCTTGTCCAAGTCATTGATGAAGATGTTGAAGAGTACTGGGCCTAAAACAGAGCCTTGGGGTACTCCATTGCATACTTCCCTCCATGTAGATGCAGTTCCATTGAGGACCTCACGTTGAGTACGGTTGGTCAGCCAGTTACAAAGCCATCTGGTGGTGATGCTGTCTAACCCACAGTTTTCTTGTGATATTGACAACTAGTAACTCAGGATTTACCAAATATTTGTCCTCTCCTATTGTTTCTCCATTATATAATTCTTTACCCCTGACTGATGAAGATACTATCATTAGCTTTTGTTAGCTATACTTACTGTATTTTATAGAATTAGTCCAGTTTTCCACATTTCCATAAGATATGGATAATAAATTTAGCCAGGCTAAAACATGTATGAGTAGTGCTTTGTTGCATCATATGAACATAAATAATGAATGCAGAGAGATTGAATGTGAACCCTCTTCACAGTGATTAGGCATATGTGACAAAGTTACAAGAGCTTAATTCAAAGCCAGAACACAGACCAGTGACGATCTGGAAGATAAGCTGTTTAAAAATACGATAGATAGATAGATAGATAGATAGATAGATAGATAGATAGATAGATAGATAGATGATAGATAGGTAGATATAGCTAGCTAGCTAGATGATAGAGAGATGATAGAGAGATAGATGATAGAGCTATGCCTTAAAATTCCTCCTTAGTTAATTTCAATAATCAAAACATGTGAAATGTTTTCTGTATTTCTGTTTAAGAGGCAGGTACAGAATGCAAGGGCAAATCAATATAATACAAACAGAATAGCTGTTTTTTCATTCTGAAATCAACTATAAAATCAAAATCCAATTACCGAATAAACTTGCTTCTAATAGATGCAAGCTAATAGCTATTCTAATATGTTACATTCAGACTTAATTATGCTAATTTCATACCCATCAGATAACAATATCATAATGTACTCCCAAAATATGTAGTGATGCTACAGATCCCCAGCCAATGTGGGAGCACATCTGGAAGATTGCAGATGCTTCAATCCATTCTACCATCTGCCGCCCCTTTTAGGATGTTTTCATAGCAACAGTACTATTGTTCATTGTTCTTCTCATCCTTCCATAACCTTTGAATTGCTCCCAGTTTGTTGTAAATATAATACGCACCAAGTCCCTTATCTGACGTAACTCTCCCATCAGGAGATCTACTGACCACACAAAGCCCTTATCAGCAGAAGACCAACATTAACATTTGAAGGAAGTTAGCACCCACCCCCTCTTAGAAGAATGAAATATTTTAGAAAATATTAAAAAGACAGAATATTATATTTCCCTGGATGAGAAAAGGAGGAACATGTTTTAAAGACAAAGCAGCTCCCTGCAGCTCCCTGGCCGCCCCTTCATGGCGATGGGATTAAGACATGGCCCTCAGGACATGATAGGATTATCCCTCTACCCATCTAGCAACAGAACTCATCACATGGCACCTGGGTAGATTACATCACCCAGCAAGATTCAACCAAGCTTGGGACTCAAGACACTACAAAGTTACCCCTGCATGGCCCCATGTGAGTCTGACAACCAATCAGAATACAGGAACAGGAAGTTCCAAGGCGGGGCCCAAGAGAGGGTATAAATCTCTCTCTCTCTCTCTCTCTCTTCCATGTGCCCATTTTGCCAGGACCCAAAAAAACTCCATGTGGTCCTGTCCACCATTAAACCATCTTTCCAAATAGCCTCCATGTTTCCAGTGTCTTTCTTCCCACTTGGAACTAAACCCAGATGGACATTTCTTCCAGAACATTCCCTAAATTCCACTGAAGATGTTATCTAGCCTGGTAATGAAATGTTCAGAAACTAACCCACAAGCTCAGAGAACGAACCTCATAATACACACACACACATGCAAAAACATAGTCCTCGAGTTATGACAGTTATGAAACCTCCCCATCCCACATTTGTGTTTTACAATGGTCGTAAAAACAGATCACCCATATGATCAATCTGATTTTACTACTTTTCTTTTTGCAGTAGTCATTAAGCAAATGCGGTAGTCATGAAGCAGCTACTGCAATTGTTAAGCAAACCAATGGTTTGATATGGTCAGGTATTGCCAAAACCTGGAAGTAAATGCCAGCAAAAGCATTGTAAAATGCACTGCAGGATAGCTATAGCATTCAGACTTATATACCACTTTACAGTGCTTTACAGCCCTCTCTAAGTGGTTTACAGAGTCAGCATATTGCTCCCAACAATCTGGGTCCTAATTTTACCAACCTCGAAGGCTGAGTCAACCTTGAATCGGTGAGGATTGAACCCCTGGCAGTCAGCAGAATTAGCATTCTAACTGCATTTTAACCACTGCTCCACCACAGCTATTGTGCTGCACACAGCCATAAAAGTGGCCCACTTGCTGAGAGCCCGAAGCGCAGTGATGTGACAGTGAGGGCTGCTGTTGGAACTTTGAATCCAGTCATAAATACCGCCAGAGAGGTCATTCATAACTTCAAAAGGTCAATAAGTAATCGATCATAAGTTGAGGACAACCTGTATTTAAATTTTAACTCAAAAATATATACATTTTAAAAACAAAGATTAAAAACTAATGAAAATGAATATAGAATAAGGAAGAAAGAAAAAGAAATCAAAAGGAAATCTAAGAGCACAAGAAAGAAAGAAAAAAAGAAAGGAAGGAAGGAAGGAAGGAAGGAAGGAAGGAAGGAAGGAAGGAAGGAAGGAGGCTTCCAATCGGATAAGTACGAGTATAAATTTACCTCTTCTTCTAAAATTAATTCAAGACTCTTTTTTTCTCTAATCAATCTTATCTAATTGTCAAAATCATAAATCATAACTTTATTTTGTTTTATACAAAAAAAATCAATAAGGGGTTACCAGGCAGTAATAAATGTAGATATTGACTTTTGCCTAATCAAACAAGTCAATTTGGCCATCTCAGCAAGTTCTATCATTTTCATCAATCATTTCTCTCTTGTAGAAATTGCCAAACCTTTCCATCTTGTGTACACCGGGAGAGTATGCACCAAGACAAATTCCTTGGGTGTCCAATCACACTTGGCCAATAAAGAATTCTATTCTATTCTATTCTATTCTATTCTATTCTATTCTATTCTATTCTATTCTATTCTATCTTTGTGCATACTATAATCTTGCTGTGGATATCTTACACAAAAACAAAGTTCCATGACATTTTTCCAACTGCTTGTCTCATTAATCTCAAGAGGAAGATTCTTTAAAATCTTTTGAATCAGTATATGTATCTGAATCCAAAATTCTTCTAGCTTTTTTACACATCTGCCAAGCACGTTAAAATGATCCCTCTTGTTGTTCACATTTCCAGAAAGTTTGAAGTGCCTTCATATATTTCAGACAATTTCTCTGCTATCATATACCAATAATGATGCTCATTTTCCTATACCTGAACAGTAAGGGAGTTTATCTGTAAACAACCATACCCGTAGCACAGCACTACTCTGTGAGTGAGAAAAGAACTACACAAAATCTTCCAGCAGATTATGTCCAAATCATAGCTCTCTAGGGAGAATTCCTAAATATTAAACTACTTGAGCTTTGCCTGACCTCATACTTTTTGATACTAAAGCTTTGTTGCAGATAACAGCATTTTTCATTGTTACAGAACACAGGAATACTAATATTATGGTGTAATCGGTGAATTCAAAAAGATGTGCTACATAATCGGTAGTATTCAATGATAAGCTTTTGAGCTGAATGATCATTGTTTATTTTTCTGGTGTCTATATCTATTGCTGGCAGTTGTGGATGGCATCTTCAGAGGCAGAATGAGCTGCTGTAGGGAGTATTTCTGGGCAGCCCGCAGGGAATTAACAGGGACTGTTAAATCCTGTTCACTCCCAGTTGTTAGCCAGTGTCAATCAATCAGTGTTATTTCTGCTATAATACTGCCTACAGCAGGATACTTGGGAATACCTTAAAATTTGAAGATTCCAGCATACCGGTAATTCGTTAAAGCATTCCGTATATGAATACTTGTATCATACTGGTGATTCAGAGGAATAAAAACTGAGGTAGGA
>JANHFM010003817.1:7478-17814 GCA_032468115.1 Grayia smithii
GATCATCTGACAGGGAGCTGCAGGAGAGGGCCCAAAGAGCCGCATGTGGCTCTAGAGCCGCACTTTGCTGACCCCTGCCCCAGGGCATTAGTCTTGTTGAAATGAAGATTGTTCCTCCCCATTCAGACCCACACAACCTTCAGTCACCAAGATAAGATCTTGATAGCATCATTTGTTCAGCCTCTGGTTGAGATTTATCACTGAGTATCAGTGTACTGATGATGCCTGACTCCAAACTAATGGATGATCTCATCCAGCATCTCATATATCGGTAGATACTAAAGGGAGGAGCAAGAGCATAAGGCCCTGAATCACCCCACATATCAGTGGTCTCTGGCTTGATTTCTCCACCCTGCCAATACTGATTAGATAAAAGAAAGGAGAACAACACCAGGTTTCCCATGCCTAATCCCTCTTGGTTCAGAAGGATATGTTCTATGGTACTGCTACTTGCTGAAAGATTGAGGAAAACCAGGATAGTTGCAATAGTCCACCTTGGCTGCCTCACATATTATCTGCAAGCATAATCTGCGCCACTTAACATGCTGTGAAACCTGTCTGGAAGTTTATTCAAAAATCAATGCCATTTATAGCTCAGTCTTCTTGTTAATATTGTTAAATAAACTTTGGATGCCTTGTCCATACCGAGATACCCTGCAGAGTCATTCCAACATTGGACCCCTTGGAAAAGCTAGCTCTTGGAAAACCCATAAACAAGATGCGAAGATGGTTATTCTGTTTGCCTCCCAACGAGCAATTTTTATGAGAATAGCTAAACAGGGTGCTCAAATTTTACCTCTTGTAACTTACAACCTATGGACTTGACTGATATTTGTGGAAACTATTTTGAAACTTTGGAGGACTGATGAAAAACTTTAACCACCAGATAAGAATTTTTGTCACTCCTCCAGGGCATTAAAGCTGCTTCCTTTAATCAGTGGGTATCAATGGAAAAAGGATCGAAACAGAAAAATGATTATCTCCTATCAGGTCCTGATAGGAAATAATAGCTCCCCTCCCCGCTTTTGTTTCCAGATAATAGTGTTTCTCACCCAAACAAAGTTTTACATCACAAATTTAAGGAAATAAAACATGAAATATGAATCCCTGATCTCACTTTGGCTGCAGGACTGATGACAGATAAGCAAGAGGAAAAACTAAAGCAAAGCAAAACTCATCTCTGCCACTTCACTATATAGAATAGAATAGAATAACAGAGTTGTAAGGGACTTTTGGAGGTTTTCTAGCCCAACCCCCTGCTTAGGCAGGAAACCCTACACCACTTCAGACAAATGGTTTTAACTTATTTTTTTCTTTTCCTTATTAATTTTCAGTACTGCTACTTTCCCATATTCTATTTGTTCAAGCAGCTTCAGCGCAGTCTCTAATGGATCCTCCATAATAAACACCAAGTCATCTGCAAATGCTTGCAATTTATATTCCTCTTTTTTAATTGTCATTCCTCTTATGCCCTTATCCTGTCTCACTTTTCTATTTAAAATTTCTAATGTCAATATAAATAATAGTGGAGATAACGGACATCCTTGTCTTGTTCCTTTTCTGATACCCACCTTTCCAGTCAATTCACTATCATCACCCTTGCCGATTGATCTTTATATATAGTTTTTATCATATTTATGAATCTATCCCCAAAATCCGCCATTTTCAATTGTGTTGTCATAAATTGCCAGTTCACATTGTCAGATGCTTTTTGTGCATCTAAAAATAACAATGCTGTTTGCTTCTCTGAGTGAGTTTCATAATATTCCAATACATTTAAGATAATTCGTATATTATCTCTAATTTGTCTTTTTGGTAAAAAGCCATTTTGATCCGGATGTATAAATTCATTTAGGATTTTTTTAAATCTTTCTGCCATAATTGATGCAAAAATTTTATAATCTGCATTTAATAAGGATATCGGCCTATAATTCTTTACTTGTTGCAAATCTGCCTCTTCTTTTGGTATCAAAGATATATATGCCTCCATCCATGAATCCGGGATTTTTGCTTTTAATAGCAAATCATTAAATACTTGCAACATCACCTCACTTAGTACATCTTGTAACGTTTTATACACTTCTGCTGGTAATCGATCTGGGCCTGGTGACTTCCCATTTTTTTGTCTTTTAATTCCCTCGGTTAGTTCCATCATTGTTATTTTTCCTTCTAACATTTTTTTAAAGCTCCCCGAGATTTTGGGTAATTCCTCTTTTCCTCTGTAATTGTCTCTTGTTGATAAAGTCCATTATATTATTTCTCAATTATTCTTTTTTCCCCTCATTTTTGTAACATACCTTCCCGTCTTGATCAATTAATTGAGTTATTAATTTCTTTCTCCTTTTTCATTTTATATGCTAACCATCGTCCTGGTTTATTTGCATTTTCAAAAAAGTTTTGCTTTGCAGATTTTATCTTATTCGCCAACTCCTCACTTTCTATTAGGTTCAGTTTATGCTTTTTCAAATCCATCAAATTTTTGATCTTTTTGTTATTGTTGCCCAATGTCAGAGACATTTTTTTTAATTGTCCCCAGCCTTCAGGGCAGAGAGGTGGATTCAAGAAAGAAAGCCGGCCAGAATTGAGCAGGGCCCAAGCAAAGGTTCTCTTTCCCCGGCCACCTATTGCTTCAAGAGTGAGCATGGCTCATCAAATCATCCATTTTTTCTTTCCTCTTCTGTGCCAGAGCCATGCAGAAGCAGAAGAAGTGCAGGCTTATGGAACGGGTTCCTGCACCCAGGACTCTATGGAGGGCTTTCTGGCCTCAGTGCTCACTTGCAGTCCTGGCTGCCTCAGAACCTGTAATCTTCCATCTGCCAGATGATCTCCCGGTGAGTCAGCAAAACTAGTCCCCCTCAGTTGACTGGGCATCTGCTGCCTCCCAAGGCTGCCCAGCGGCTCTGCGGGCCCTCGGGCACAACTTTCTGCCCTGGCCTGCCTGAAAAACAACCTCCACCCCTTGACCCCAGATATGGAGGCATCTGTCAGGCTGTAGGCCATTGTTTCATTTCTATGTTCTCTCGGAGACACTCTGCAGGCCTTTGCCTTTTCCAAGACCAAAAGGCAAAGTAGCCTGAGTCCTGCCCACCTGAGAAGAGCCCAACCAGGTGGCTGGCCCAACCCTGCCCAACCTTTCTCAATTTGCTCTTGGCAAAGAAAACCTGGCTCATGGCTGCCCTGCCAGGGTGTCCTTTGGGCAAATAAGCTTCTGGGGACAAGGGAACCTTGAAGCAAAACTAGAAAAGGTGAGGCTTTGGCAAAATAAACCATCACATCAAGGATTTTTGAATCAAGGAAACAAGGAAACAAGGAAAAGGGAAGTGCCAATGCCCCAAAGAGTGAAAGGCACCCTTCAGTCTGCCAAGGGCTGTGCCTGTGGCAGCAACTGATCCAAGTCTTGAGCCAAGATGAACAGCATTTGTTGGTCTGAGACAACCCTGCCAAGCAACCCTCCATTCCAGGCTGGATCTTTCAGATCCTGCCTTTCAGGTCCTCCTCCCTGGAAGATCCTCCCATAGAAGGTCTGGACAGAAGCTGCGTGGGGCACTCCTGCCCGGTCATGCACATCTGACTTTCCCAAGGCTGCTGGATGCCTCCTGCTCCAGATGCTCAGCTCTCCTGCTGTTGATCTGGCAGGACTGAGAACAGAGTTTGGCCTGCAAAGGGTTGAAGGGGACTGCATTCCCTGGTCCCTCTTTTCCATGCCTTTCCTCTCCTGGCATTTGGCCACTCCCACCAGGCCGATCACCAGAAAGACTCCACGGCCCCAGAAGACAAATAGTGGGAGAAAGCTAAAGATATAGGGAACTTCTTTAAGCATTCAGACCATTAGCAGATGTTTAGTAAAAATAACCAGTTGTGAACCCTACTTTTCAAGGTTTTATGATACTCACCAATCTGTACTTGTTCAGGCTGACTCAAGGATACAAATGCTGATGTATCATCAATCCAACACACGTGAATGTTTCCTAAAATTGGAAGGGGAATGTAAACTCTATTCTGCTCAGCTCTGTCCAAGCATAGTGACGATGACACCATGTGGACAGGGGCAGCTGTCAACCTGGAGGGAGAAGACTGATGTCCCTGAAGCAGGGAGGGCCAGAGGGAAGAGCGACACCTCCCTGCACAGGGATGCGTCATGGGAGGGGCGGAGGCTTTATGGAATTGTCCTGCCCAAAAGGGCCCCACAAACCCCACTCCCATTCTCTCTCTAGCCACCAATGCAAGAATCCTTTGCTTTTAATCTTCCATTTTGCCCAACCCCAAACACCCCCCCCCCAGATGCCCTTCTGCCAGCTCTTTTGTAAGAATTTGTCACTGGAATGGGTCTACTTACCAAAAGCACTAAAGAGCTGGTAAAGGTCACTTGTCTTCCACTCTTTGGGAAAAGTAACATAAAGGACGTGATCACGTTTTGGCTGTACTACAAAACCAGAAGAACCTGATATGAGCTCCGGAAGTGATTTATATTTTTGGTAAGATCTGCTGCATGCACCCTGACACACCCAGGAGCCAATGCTAAGTAGCTAAGATCAATGCCAGATTTTCCCCACTGGGCTACCACACAGAAACATCCCTCTGGGGAAGGCAGACTTAAATCCAGAGGCAAGCTTGTATCGGCTCACGCGCATTTTACCCAACCTTTCCTCCTTACCAACCTTCAGTCGATTCCTCTTTTTTCTGCAACTCAGTCCCCACTAAAGGGGAAAATGTTTTCTCACACACTGCTGCAAAACCAAAAAGGTGTGAACTATCCCACTATTTTGACACGCTTAAAGATGGGGGGAAAACACTTACAATCTGGTCCTTCCAAATTGAGATATGGAATGTCCATCACCCTCATCAGAAATAATCTGAAGCAAAAGTTAGAGTCACTTGGATATTATACTGGGCTCTTATAAATCAAGAAAAAAAGAAAAGAAAAGAAAAGAAAAGAGAAAAAAGAAAAAAGATTTCTTCATCTGCTTATCTAGCTAGCTCCATGAAAAGCTAGGAAAAGAGCACCTGTCAGCTACATGGCAAGATCAAGGAGCCACTAGCCTTCCAGAAGCAGGGTCCTCATGGTCTCAGCCTAGGGCAGCAGCCTGCACTAAATGGCGGGGCAAGAAAACCTCTCTAGCAAACACGTTGGTACTACTCTAAATGCCAAAGCTTTAAACTATAACACAAACCTCACAAACCTCAAAAAATCACAGCAGAATTTCAGAAAACAGCAGGATGCTTTTCAAGGATGGTTGTTACTTACTTGTTGAAAAAAGGCTCTATCAGCTTTGAACTGGGAGAAACATGATTTGCAGGAGGGCTGAGAAATGAACCTAATGAGCAAAGGATATGACAAAAATCACTATGATGAGCCGAGCGGAGGCTGTGACGCAATGGGAGACGGTCAGAGTACCTAAGAAGTTTGCCATGGAGATGAAGCAGAGGCCCGTGATGTAGGCATCATAACCGGCTTCATGAAGCTGCTCTGAGGCCGTGTTGTAGCTGGGAAAGCCCTCGGTGCTTTCTGAGGAAGGAAAGGATGCTTTTACTCAAAGTCACCTGGATGGGAGGAGGAACACTTTAGTCCAGACAGGGGTGCAGACTGCTTGAGGTGCCCAGTTTCCTCCCAGAGACTGTTTTGCTGACCCCACCCAGCAGATTCAAGAATATCTTTATTCTGCCTCTGATGAAAAAGTAGCACAAATTGCATTTCTCATCCAGCTACTGGTTCAATAGTGCTATTAGTTTTGTGTGTTTCTGAAGCCCTGATCTAAATTCCCCATCAAAATTATATACAAATGCTATCTAGAGAGAATCTAATAAATTTCTACCCACCAAAGCAAAAGCACATTTTTAAATGCTCACTTGCCACGTCTACTAAAAGCCAGATTTTTGCTGCTCTTTGTTGCCTTACCAACTCTTGGAGGGCTGAAGGGCGTCTCCTTCAAACGCTTTTCCAACTCTGCCAGGGATGTGTTTTTAATGATTTCCTGAGAAGAGAAGATAGCAAGAGGCATCTCTAGTTACAAGCTGATGTCAGCAGACAGGTATGAATACAAATGTGCTCTCTCTGTCTCTCTCTGTTTGTCTCTCTCTCTCTCTCACACACACACACACACACATTGTACATGCATGCTTCTCAAAACCTTGGAACAACTTGGAAAGACCACAGTGGTTGCAAAGTCTTTTTAGAAGTCAAAACAGAGTTTGAGAATTTTAAAACCAGCACCACCTCAGAAGTTTTACATTGTGCCACAGTCCACTAATGCAGTTTGGACCATGATAGCAAGAAAGCGAGAAGATGAAATCCCTTCTAATGTTTTCACCAATATCTTAAACATTTGGAATTAACCAAAATATACATCCACTTGTGAGCCCTATGTAAAACACTTCCAAGACAAGCTCACCAGTATTATTCTGGCCTTCACTCGAATTAGCTAAGACAACTGAAGGCCCCTGATGGCCAGAAGCACTGCTCCAACTGAGCAACAGGTAGGACTGACCATGTCAGGGGCATTAAAAGCTCCTGCTAAAGGCAGAAAGTAACACTCAGGACTTCTTCCAGGACATCCCGCCCCCCCCAACAGCCAGGCATTTAGATGACAGTTCACTGGGTGCAAAAATGGCATATTATCTTTGTTGCAAAACAGTCTTATTTTATATGTCCATTTCACTTCATTAACTTTGCTACAATACTACTTTAACAGGTGCGATCAAGAAATGCAAATGTCCTACCTTGAATGGCTGAGTGCTTGCCATCAATTTAGTGTCCAATAGCCTGTAAGGCAGATTTTAGAGTTATAAATTCTGGAAAACATATCAGGGGTGGCAGACCCTAAATAAGATGGTTACAATGAAGAATCAGCAGGAGCTTCCCAAGTTCGAATGTTCCATAAGAGGAGGATTATAGCGACACTTTAACTGAGATCCCAGCTGCTTGTGGGCATCCATGGCTCTTAGCCTTGATGGCAGAGGGACTCTCTCTGAAGACCCTCTGCCGGGGGGAGGGGGGCCGGCTCCATGGACAGTTGGAGGCCCACTGAGAGAAAGACTACTGAACTGAACTGGCTTATGTTCATACATAATAGCTAACAGAAGCACTTACCTTGGAAAGACGCATGTTGCTAGTTCTTTGAACTCACTAAAATCCTGAAATTTAAAAGGAATCAGATTGTTGAGACCAAAAGACATGATGTAAACTGCATCAATGCATAATTAAATTATTTGAGAAAAGCAAAAGTTGCAATGCCGAAGAAAAGGTTGGATATAATGCCATCAAAAGCATGGTTTTTAAAAAAATACTACAGATGGTTGGAGATGGTTGCCAGCTTAAGAGAACTCTAATTAGAAAGTTTTGGAAGTTAAGAAAGCTAGCAAGCTTCCAGGGAAAAGCAGAGGGAATGTCGCGGAGGGAAGCAATCCCCCTTTGATTATCAACTACTGGGAGGAGTATATTGGGAGCTGTTGACATCCTGGACCAATCTACTTGGTCCCTTTGGAAGGCGGAGTATCATCCTCACTGGACCCAGGACGGGTGCTGGTGCCCACTTTCCACCCAGGATGACTGGTCTAGGTGTGTCCCAGACAGGTGAGTAGGGAGGAGATGACTGTCCTGCAAAGGGCATGTTGAGGAAAAGCAGATCTCAGTGCAAGGAAGAATCCACCAACCTCGGGGAGGGAGCAGTAGAACTGATGGATGGTGTGCATGACGTCCAGCAACATGTTGTGTCCGACCACGAGCTTGCCCTGTAGAGAGGCAACCCAGCCCAATGCTCAGGCAGAGGCAGAGCATGTCCGTTGCTGCCACCCCCACCCTCCCTTAGCTGGGTTTGAGAACATTCCTGGCTAACTACAGCTGCCGATGGCATGCATACTTTTCCTAACGATTTCAAGGTAACAAACATACCGAATTTGCAAGGGCGTGAATGACTCGGGAAAATCCCACTGCATCCTTCAGCTCCTCCTGCAAGTGAGAAGCTCAGGGTGAGTCCTTTGCCCAGTTCAGCCCAGCATCCTTGCGAATCAGCCTCTCCCACTGGAGCTGAGAGGCTGCCCCCAGCCCGGCCAGCCAGTCCCTGCCCCGGAAGAGGCATCGGAGGCACCTGCCTGCTCTCTCGCTTGCTTCTCCTGCTCTCTTCTCTTGCGCTCCTCTTCGTCCACTTTGCTGATGATCATGTATCGCTCCTTCTAAGAACCACAAAGGTTAATGCAGGAACAAGCAAGCAAGAGCACAATGACCGAGTGCTCCTACATAGCTACATGTGTCAAATTCCTGGGTGGGGGAGGAGGGAGAATCAATCTGACTTTCTCACATGGTTTTCCCCACCTGGGAATCCTACAAGTTCCCACCCCAGCATATCTGGAGGGCAGCAGCCAGGAAGGGTGACTTTAAAATATTGTTCTTCAGCTGCAAGGTTCAGAAGTGGTAAGCAAATATATGAGCCATCCCACTGAAGGTCTCTCTTTTGTAAGGGCTTGGCCCCTGATCAGACCAGCAAAGGAGCAGCTGCCCAGAGAAACTTTCCTAGTGATGCCTGGAAAATACCACAGTACTACCAAGGAGTGAAATGGAAAATGCAGAATTAGTCACCTTTTCTGTTTCCACAGTTTCAACATGGATGCCTTTTGGATACCTACGATGAAATTGAAAAAAAAGGATTAATAATAATTCTTAGCCTTGCAGAAAACAAAATAATCAAGAAAACAGCAATAACACCAGAAACAGAACTATCAGTGTAAACTCCATGCTTGGTGAATAAAAAAAAAATGCCCGAAGGGAAAGCACTCTTTGGCCCTGGCCAGCAGCTTTGTATCAGCACTGCCTAGGAGATGGGGAGCTCGCCCTCTAAGGAATGCAGCAGTCCCAGCTGTGGCTCCCCAGATGTTGAGAAGGTTGCTTCAGCTCCTTTTCCTTGTAGCAACCAGCACTACTCACTTCCAGCTCAGCGTCTGATAGATTAGTTTCCTCTGAAATCTGCAGAGAGGAGAAAGATATTAAGGATGCCATCTCCCCTCCTCTCTGCTGCCCAGCCAGCCTCATCGACTCAACCCAAAAGAACAAACCCGGTGCACGGCTCCAGCTGCACAGTGGTGTTTCCTTCAGTTTGCAGGAGGTCTTCTATCCTTTCTCTGAAAAGGGGGAGAGAAGCAGAAGGCGTCTTCTTTTTGGTTGGCCTATTCCCACAATGGGGAGGGCCGTCAGCAACCAGCAGAGTGCCAGCCCAGGCAAGGCAGAACCATTGTCCCCCTGCTATTGTACAATGGCTTGTGTTCTCCAAAATGGGAGAGCTGGCAAGTGTTACTATTTATTGCATCCACACTGTACACATTATTGCTAATCACTATTTAAGTCAATACTTTCAGAAATTCAAAGTAAATGGGGTGAGTGGGTAAAACAATGAGGAAGGAACCAACATAACTGAATCCCCACAAATGTAACATCAGCAAAAACAATGGATTATCAATGGATTCTAAGCAGGCAAATGCAGATGGATGAGCCTCTTGTGGGCATCACACCAAGGAAGGCCCTGTCCCTAGTTAAAACCCCCACATCCTGATCGTGCGTGAGCCCAAAGCCGGGCCTCTGTAGCTGAAAGTGCTCCAGAGTAATGTACTGAGTTGGTCAGCCTCCATAAACCTCCCTCACTGCATGAGAAAAGCTGCAAATCCATTTCTAGACTGGCAAATAGTGACCGAAGGCAGATCCTCTTCCTGGCAAAAGTTTGTCTGGCCCAGGAAATAATTGAAATGCAACCATTACCAGTGGTGTTCTGAGTCCTTCTCCAAGCAGAGAGTTGTGTATATTCACTTACACAACTTTCTCAATGAACTTCTTCTGATCCTCAGGAACAGCCGAAGGAGGCTTGGCAGCACCAGGTGACATATATGCCAAGCCACCCAGCCCATTGGCTTGAGAGCGCTTCTCGTCATATTGCTCCCGTAACTGTCTTTCTTCTTCTTGATTTAAGTAAGGGATACCTTAAAAAATGGGGGGAAGGCAGGGATGAGTGGCTGGGTGGGGACTCAGATGAAGTTCTGTTTTAAAACTGTTCCAATTTAAACATCTAGGCATCTAGGCATCCTTTCCTATCCTAGTTTCCTCCAGATGCATTGTAATAGCACTTTTAACTTGGTAGGAGAGAATTCTCAGTGATGGGAATCTATGTTCCCTCTAAGCTGCGCAGCTGCGCAGCTGTCACGCAGTTGCCGCGCAGCAGTTTTAAAGCACCGCGCGAAGGCGGCAGCGGAGGAAGAAGCCCGGCGACGCTCCTCATTGCGCGCTCGCGGCCGGGCTTTGGTCCCGCCCCAGCTACCCACTCCGCCCAGTGAAATGTCTTCCTTAGAGGGAACATAG
>JANHFM010003817.1:38822-49056 GCA_032468115.1 Grayia smithii
TCAGAGGTCCGATATTGTTCTATGTACAATCCTTGTTTTATTGATTTCATGTAATATTCTAATTTTCTGAGATTGTGGATTTGGGGTTTTCATGAGCTGTAAGCCATAATATCACAATTATGACAAATCAAGGCTTGAACTATCTTGCTTTGGGTGTAATGAGTCTATCTCATATATTAGTTTCACCTTTTAAGTTACATTACTAAAATAAATGAACTTTTGCATGATATTCTAATTTTTTGAGTTTCACCTGTATAAATCAAAATGGAAGGAATTGGCTTTGCAGCAGAGAAGGTGTTTTGCCCAAATCACCTTTGGGAAGCAGCCTTCTGGTCTGATCCATGAATAATTTGGACTGAGGAATTAGGACGAAGTGATACAAATTATTTCTATTGAGATGCAACAAAGTTTAAAGATTAGGTTTATTCCAGTGACCTCCTTTGCAGAAATTCACTCTTAGGGTTGCTTCTGATGCCACCGAGGGCAGCTGCATTTTGCTGGAGGTGAAAGTCAATAGGCTGCACCTCAGTGCAAGTTAGATTTATTCCTTGGTTTATGTTTAGAACCATCAAATTAGGAATGCCAGCATTTCTCTGCCGATGAGCGGAGCTGAACTGCCCTCCTGGCTTCGGTCTCTGCCGGGCGGAGCGAGAACGGCAACGATGGATCTTCCATGGTCAGGAGCAGCCCCCAGGCGGACTGCCGGCTCGGTTCTCCGTGGAAGGGCGCAGCCGGTAGACTGCTTCTGGGTTAGGGTTAGGGAGGCTCGTCCGGGCGAAGCGGCGCTCGGCGGAGATACTGCGCCTGCGTTGGCCTGCCCCCTCTGGTCACGCGAGTCAGGTGACTCTGCCGTGGCCAATGGGACGGTGCCTTATTGCGGGGTGTTCCGCCACCGCCTTGTTGCGCCTAGTCCGGGATGCGCTGAGCAAGGAGCCGGGGCAGCTGCCGCCCCTTCTCAGGTGAGCCTCGGGGTGGGGTTGGGGGGCGCAGGGGTGCGGTTGCCGGGCCTTGCCGGGAGGGTCTCCCGGAGAGGGCCGCGATCGCCCCGCTCAGCGGCCGAGGAGGGCCGCCCGGGAAGCGCACCTCGCCCGCCGGAACCCCGCAGCCGCTGGCCTTTCAGGGGTCCCGGCGGTGGCGCGGCCCTGCTGGACGGGTGTTGATCGGAGGCTCCCCAACTGTCCCTCTTCGCCGGCCAGGGCAGGAGGAGCCCCGCTGCCCCAAAGGTCCGAGCGCGCTCCCGGCCGGGATGGGCGAGAAGAAGAAAGAAGAGCCGCCTTCGGAAGGCCTTGGTGTGGCCGAGAAAAGGCGGTGAAGGAGGCTCCCCGCCTCGGGGTCGAAGGGCCTTGAAATAAAGACGTGCCTCGGTTTTCGAAGAGCAGCAAACGGAAAAAGGGCTTTTATTGATGAGCTTCCAGCATTATTGAGCGAAGCGGCTTGGAGAATGGTTGACCCACTTGCTGGGCTGCTTCGCATCAGTCGTGGAGGCCGATCTGGGGCGCTTCTAAAGAAAAGCAGCTCCTGTAAAGCTTGCTGGGAAATAGGGGCTGAAGGGCTGTTTTGTTGCCTACCAATCCCTGGGGGGGGATGGAGGTCTTGACTGGCCTTATAGGGAAGTGTGGATTCAGTTGTGTTATAGGAATTACAATTGAAAGAAATCGGTGCATTGAATAACTCTAGAGATGTTCTGGAGAGAATAAAAATGAGCAGTTTTGCTGTTTTCCTTTCCATGTATCTGTACAACCGACTGCAATGACCTCAAGTATTTTTAATTTCCCTCATCCTGGCAGGCAAATATCTGTATTGGTGTAGGCGTACATGGTTAGTTATAGTGCTTTATGCAACGTAACTATTATCTACATCCCTGGCTGAGGTTTAATTCTATCATGTAACTAATGTGGCTTTTTGGCATTTTTGTTTAAGAGTAGAGTACGGTATCAATTTATCATCTCATGTGATGTGCATATACTCTTTGCTCTCTTGTACTTGATCAATCAGCTTAGTCTTACTATAGCATTTTGTTAAGTGTTGTTTTAGCCACGCCTACTCAGCCTGTCAGACCTTACCAGCTTAATATTTATCAGTAATTTCCTGTGGGAAAAGGATTGTAGCTCAAAAGAAGCAGCTGATAAATTGCTTGAGCAGATAACAGGCTTGGGGGCTTTGGAGCTTGGACTCCTGCAGTTTTAGAACATCTTGATTTGGGCTAGGACTGATGAACAGGACCTTAGTAGTGAAACCCTCAGCCCCACCAACTGCCTCTCTTTTCCTTGCAGGTGTGAATGACAGAGGAGGTGCCTCCGACTGCACTCAGCGAGATATACCTTCGCCTTTTGTGTCATGATGACATAGGCACGGTCAAACAGCTCTGTGGTGATTGGTTCCCCATTGAGTATGTTGCATTTGTCTACCTGCAGCCATTTGTTAGGCCAGAATGAAATCTGTCCTTGAACTGTGTAAAAGGGAGCATGGAACTGAGTTTCCACTTAAAGTTGACAACTTGGAGGTGATAATGTTTTCATGAATAAAATTATCATCTTGTTCAACTCCCTACCCAGCAGTAAGACCATTCAATCTGTCCTTGCCTAGATCTTATTGTTTTGCTTATTGTCTGTCATGAGCACAGAACAGTTAGTGCCACTGGGGAGGAGGCCCATATGGTTTTGGAGGGTTGTTAGTGCCAGTGAAACTGCATGCAGAATTGTAGGATTCATAAAAGACTGAATAGGAAACATCTTGCATTTTCTGATAAAATAAAATTGGAATTTGCATGATATATTTAGTAAATGCTACTAAAATGCATTTTAAGAATTTAAAATACTAAAATGAATTCTATAAATTCCTCAGAAATTTTCCTAGTAAAGAAAAGTATTTTGATGGACATTAATTCTTTTTATTGGGATGATGTGGTTTGAGACAGTATCCCTGTATATGTGGAAATTGTTGGTTCCTTCCTTTCACTGGTGTACTGTTTTTCCACAGATACCCTGACTCATGGTATCAGGACATCACCTCGAACCAAAAGTTTTTTTCCCTGGCTGCGACTTACCGTGGCACCATTGTGGGCATGATAGTTGCTGAGATCAAGAGTCGAGCCAAAGTCCACAAAGAGGTAAATACTGAGGCTCTGCCCTGCACAGCCTTTGCTTCTCTTAGGCCTTTGCAGCATCCTGGCCTCCCCACCAAATTATTCTTTTCTTTCCAATGATGAGGCAACTCACTAATCTTCAGGCTTTTATTATGAAGCTTTAAAGAGTGCAGACTGTGTCCGTAACAGAGGCTTGGGGCGGACTTCATGGTCTACCCTACCAACTCTTTATCCTCTTGATATTTATTTGGGATAGCCTTTTTCCTTTCCTCCTTTTTTAACCCTTTGAGCATAAGGGGATATTTGCCAACGTGCCCCAAATCCAACTTTCCTGCCTTCTTATCCAAACCATTCCCAGACGTTCAATAGACATTGAGCATGCTTGAAAAAGAGGCTTGGTACATCTGTATCCTCACTGTGTCTTTCTCTTGAGTTTCTCTCTAGGATGGTGATATTTTAGCTTCTGGTTTTCCAGTTGATACTCAGGTTGCTTACATTCTAAGCCTAGGAGTGGTGAAAGAATTTCGAAAGCATGGCATAGGTAACCGTGTTTTTAATATTTGTATTGTTTGCAAGTATTTAAATGGTATAAAAAAACTGGCTACCTATGTGTGTCAGGAGATCAAGTACTACGTTGTTGTTATGCACACGGTGCTTTTTAAAATGCGGATCTTACTTGTCTGGCCCTACTCTGTAATTGTGTGTGTCCACAATCCTGGCAAGATCCCATCCTATATGGATTCCCTGGTGTGAAAGAGGATGGCCTGGCAGCAGAAAAGGAATGCTCAGCAATTCCTGCTCCAGAATAAAGAGCCAGTTTTCTGTGAATTGATCAGTTTAAACCCTGTGCCAATATAATGGCAGAGGGTCTTTTCTAACAAGGCTGCTGGTCTGGTGGCAGGTTCTCTTCTCTTGGAAAGCCTGAAAGATCACATTTCGACCACTGCCCAGGATCACTGCAAGGCCATTTACCTGCACGTCCTGACCACTAACAACACAGCAATACATTTCTACGAAAACAGAGACTTTAAGCAGCATCATTACTTGCCCTACTATTATTCCATCAGAGGGGTCCTCAAAGATGGCTTCACTTACGTCCTCTACATCAATGGGGGACATCCGCCGTGGACAATTTTATATCCTTTGCTAATGATCTGGCTGCTCCGTGGCCAGTCTGTGAGTTTTGAGAAACAACCTCCCGGGTCCTGGTGAGGAGAAGCCAAAGTCTGAGCCTCTTTTTTACAGGGACCTGGGACTCAGAGCAAAATCATCAGGTCTGGGTTGCTTTGCCGTGGTACTTGTGGGCAACTACAGGCCCACATGATCCCCTCTGGCTTTTAGCTGCTCTCCTGGTCTGGTGGGTTCCTTAACAGCAGGGCACCGACTATATTCAGCACATCGGCTCGACTTTGGCCAATCTGAGCCCCTGCACAATTCCCCAGCGGATTTATCGCCAAGCCCAGAACATCCTCTGCAGCCTTTTGCCTTGGTCGGGCATTTCAGCCAAGAGTGGCATTGAATATAGCCGGACCATGTGACCCGAAGGTAGGCAACAATCCAGCCCACCCATTGCCTTGTTTTGTGGTCTTGGTGGATCAGGACACGCAGGGCTGATGACCATCATTGCCATGTTTCTCTTTTCCAAAAGCCTTCTTAGTCCTCCTCCCTTGTTACCAACATAAGGGAAAAGTAATTTTAGTAATACATTCAAATGGGGTAAGGAGGGAGAGATACCTGGCTCAGGACAACAATTTGGCTGTGTTCCTGGAAGGGTTGCCCTCCATGACCTTTGATGGTTAATTCATCAACAATCTGTGTCATAAAATACTCCTGGGTTGGAGCAAGTAGGGGGTGCCTCTGTTCCTATGGAGTTACTTGTTTGGGCTGGGCTGGCAGAGCAGCTGCTTGCTCACTGACAGGCCCAAATCCTGGTTCTTTTCTAGGGAGTCTTCTCTGCATCCCTGCGGTTGCACAGCTGACATGACTACAACCCTCAACCATTTGTGGACTTGGCAGAATTCCTGCTGCTGCTGCTGCTGCTACTTTCCCCTCTTCAGCCCGAGCAGAAGGAAAACAGGCAGTTGTGCTGCCCCGGCACTACAGGGCAATGGCCTGGCTGCTCTGCCCCCAACCAGCCTTTCTGCAGTGGGGAGATGCTTGGCACGAGGGGCACCTTAGAACCGAGAGTACTGTTGGGAGCTGAGGCCTCCTGGGTGATCATTGCTCAGCATCTCTGCGTCCCTTTCAGGAACGCCTCACTTGGCTGAGCTGTTCATGCCCAGGGGAGCCTTTGGCTCTTTGAGGCTAAAATGTGTGTGTGCCGAAGGACAGACACACCTGTATATCTTGCTTTCTGCTAGTCTGAACTTGGCCTTGAAGTGTGGACTGGAACTAGGGGAAGAGCTGGGGGCCCCCAAGCCAAGGCCCAAGATGCTGCCCTGCTCTCCTTCCCTCTGCCTTGGGCCCCAGAGAGCAACTGCAGTGGAGCCCTTCTCCTTCCCAGCAGAAGCAGGAGGCTCGAACAGACCTCTCAAAATGGGCATGCCATCTTAAGCCCCTTTGACCCGCTGGATCTCTATGGGGCCAGCCGTAGTTTCCCCAAGAGAGTCCCCATCCCCAGTGTAAGCTCTTGGGACAAAGGGCCAGGTGTTTAGCCTTGCAGGTCATTTCTGGCCCCTCAGTAGCAGTGGGAAAGCATGGCTGCCCCTCTCATGGATGAGCTCCAGCTGTCTCAAGGGCCAACAGTGCTGATCTTTCTTGAAAGGTGCTGTGGGCAGCCTCTCCTCCTCCTCCTGTACCTAGATAAGCAGCATCACCTCCCAAGACCTGCATCTCCACTCAGTGTACATAACCCAACTGATCCTCCCAGAAGGCATGTGCTCCTGGTCACCACTTACTGCCAAATTGAGAAAGCAGCAGGCTTATACTTTAGTGCTAAACTGGAATTCTTGGCTTGTATTTGTTGGTAGGAAGAGCCTGGGAGGCCCCGATGAAGGTCCACTCCCTTGCCTACCCTGGGACAGTTGCATTTTCAGGAGCTCTATTCTCCAATATTGGCTGAGTTTTCACATTTTGGCTCTTAATTGGCACTCCAAGAAGAAACCTTCCCTGGACCTGGGGAGTTTAGACCGTGCGTGCGTGTGTGTGTGCGTGCATGGGCCCACACTGAATTAGGAAAAGAGCTTTGAAAAGGAGAGGGGGGGAGCATTGCAGGCCTTGCTTACGGCTGGTGGGCTTTACATCTTGCTGGCTGCATGGAGCAGCGCCGTGCCCTGCAGTGTTTGGAGTGGCACAGAGGTGCCGCTCTTTACTCCCACCAGGGCTTGGGCAGAGGGGCTGGTTGCACTGCCAAAGGCAAATCAGCCTATGAGACTGTATGGGCACTTCAGGCAGAGCTTGCCCTTCTCTGAGGACCCCCTCAGCTCCCTGATGGCACTGGCTGGGGTAAAAGGTTAGGGAAGTCTGAAGGACCAAGGGTCAATCATGTGGACAAGCAACACCATCATGATGTAATGAACACCCTTCAGAATTTGCTCAGTGAGGGTGCATCACAATCACGTCGCAATGCCGTTGTGGCTTGTGCCAGAGGCCTGTGGCATCTCTTGGCTGTGTTGCACGTGGCCTCTTGTCTTTCAAGTGGAAGGACCATTTCAGTGCCAGGCCCAGCATAGCATCTTCCTGAAGTTTTGTGCTTTCAAACCGCCTCTTCCTTGGAAATGCCGACGATGCAGTTTCATCTGTGCTTCAGTTTGATTTCTGAGTAGTGCATCTCCATCGTTCCTGTATGCCTGCCTGTTGTGTAAACAAATTCTCCCCTTCCTCCCCTGAAAGGCATTTGTATTGGCCCTTCCTCCTTATTTATTGAACAGCCAGTCCTTTTAACTGTCTTGGATTAAAGGGGTTTGTTTTATGGGCAATTCTCCAATGTCGTCTTTAAACCCAGTGGAGATACACTGGGAGCAGATGTGGAGCTTGATGGAAGTTACTGAGCGAGGCCAAGTTCAGGCAACCCTCCATTTTTGCATGGAACTATCTCCAGCTAGGACTCATCCTTTCAGAAATAATTACAGGGAGTTGAAACCTGTCTTTAAATAGCGGGCTGGTGATTCCAGGAGATGCAGCTGGAAAGACCCTTCTTGCAAATCTGCCCAGCAGCTGGCCAACTGCTGAGCCTTCTGAAGGAGAAGCAGTGAAATAGCGTGAAAACTGGCTGTTGAAGGAGGTGCTGAATTTTGCTAAGGGTGTGAATTGAAAGGCACCGAGAGGTGAGGCAATGTGGAAAACGTGGATCGCATTCATCCGCAGCATTCTGCTGTAGACGGCAGGATTTGAGGGACAGAATAGGGTAACCCCAGCACTTGACAAAACCAGAGTTTTAGCCTTTCCTAAAAGCCAGAGGGATGTGGCAGGTGGAAGTGGCACAGAATTAAGGTTGGTCAAGTCTGACACTTCTGCTTAGTGCAACCGCAGTCATCCCTTGTCAATAAGGGGAAGGGCTAAGCCTCGTGGTCCCTGATCAGCCTCTGCTTTCTACTTTTTGGAGCAGGAAATTCTGAGCTTTTTCTAAATGTGGCCTTCCCCCATGAGATTGTTAATAAAGGAAAATACCATTTTTGCCCAAAATGCTTTTAGCATTGCCCTGTTTACTGGACATCCTGGGCAACCTAGGAAAACTTAGCCACTGTCCATTATAAACACAAAACCCTCTTTAAAGTTCAGTTGCCAAAATATCTACTTCCACTTTCAGGAAGGCCCAGAATGTGGAGGGGTCTGCAGCCCGCACCAATTATCTCATCAGTCTCAAAGGCAGGTCAAGGCATCCCCCCCTCCCGCTGGGAACCCCAGGCACACCCTGCCTGCAAAGCAATGGCAGAGTTGACTGGCTGTGGTGAAGGTCCCCTGGGACAGCAGGAAAGGCCGGTGATGGAAGACACTCTTGAGAGACCGGAGGCAGAGCCACAACCTAGAGCGTGGTTTGGTCACCCTTACAATAACGGTATTAGAATTTATACTTCTACTTTCCTGGTCTGGATTATCTCAAACAGCTGACAAACCAATACCTCCATTCCTGTGCTCCAAATGATGAGCAGCACCAGAAAGTGACACCAAAAGGTTTATTACTATAAATATAGGAACACACCACCTAGGTGTGGAAAGAAGACAGGCACTAGAAGAGACTTGCAGGGAGTGGGGGAGGGGGCAGCGGGGAGTGGCTGGCAGCAGAATAAGGGGCCTCCTGCACAAGTCATTTGGGCCGGCCTGGAGGGGGGAAAAGTCCCAGAATCACGGCTACAATCAGCAGGTGGCAAGGAGATGGAGAGAACAGCCCTCTAAATCACAGGCCTGGACATGGGGAGCTGCTTGAGCCCAGCTGCTCTCACAGAGGCCCCAAATGGCTGGCTGCGTCCAGGTATGGCTAAGTGAGAGAGCAGAGGCTTGGAAAGGGTCTCCGCTGGGGAGAGGATGGCCCATGGCACCAGACCAGGGAGAGGTCTTTCCCATCACGGCCACAAAGGGGTCATGCACGTCCATACAAAGACACATCCAGAAAAGAGACAGGGTGCTGGCCTGAGACCAGCCCAAAGAAGGAAAAAAACACGTCCATCTTGCTTTGTGCCTGAAGCTGTGTCCCTTCAGGGCAGGAGGGAGGGAAGGAAAAGGGGGGCCGGCTTCTTGCAGGTGGGTGGCCTCGGTGCTTGGAGTTATTCTTGGGCCAGGTACTTAGGATGGGTTCGGCCCATTTTCAACGCGGAGGTGAGGCTGAAGGAAGAGGAATAGCTGCCCGGAATTGCTGCTCCCATGGTTTGGGAGGGCACCGGTGAAGTCAGAAGACCCTGGAGAAGAGGACAGAGGCAGCTCGACAGTGTGGTAGCCCTGATGCTCCTGGGGCTGCAGGGAGGCTGGAGGGAGCCAGGCTGCAGAGAGAAGCTGTTTGGGTGCTGCAAAACTGCTGGAAGAGCCGGGCCTGTTTCATCCTCCCTGGATGGCGATGGGCAAAAAGGACCAACCGAACTCGCGGCTTCCTGGAGCCGAGAACGAGTGCCCACCCAGTTGTAGCTGCCCTTTCCCAACCCAGCTTCAGAGAAGGGGCCTGCTGACGCACAGGAAGGAAAGCGAAGACGTACCGGCTTACTCCTCTATCCCAACAGAGCAGGTGTCCAGGCCAAGGGCTGCCCAGGCGGGGCAGGGCCGGAGGCAGACAGAAAGGAGGGAGATGTTAGAAAAAAGGCTCAGAATAGATGACGCCCCTTGTCCGGCCAAACATGGCGCTCCAAGAGGGAATGGTTCAATCTGTCCCACCCTGCCCGCAAACAGACAAGTGACCAGGCCCCCTCTTGAGCCACCGCTTCTCACCCTCTTCAGACCCACAACACACATTGATCTGCAAGGCGCCTCTGGGGGCTCCATCTTCCTTGTGGAGGAAGGCTAGAAGGGCCAAGGGGGCAGACCCAGCTCTCCCCACTGCAGCTTCCAGGGAGTTACAGAAGCAAGGAAAGTAGGAAAAGGAAGGTGCAGAGAAGCTGGGCTCTTTCCAACCAGCTTCAAGGAAGGAGCCCCAAGACGAGTGCCCTGCGGGCCCTTACCTGGCAGATAGACATCAGCAGGCAGCTCACTCTCCAGTTTCTGGAGGTCCTTGGCCTCACAGGATTTGCTGCTTTCCTGGACAAGATCCTTCCCAGAAGAAGGCTGACTATCTGGGGGGAAAGCAGAGGCAGCCCATTGGGAAAAGCTGAAGCAGGCCCCAACCACTTCCTCTGGCTGCCCAGGACCCTCCTCTGCACACAGCAGGTGTCCTGTCCCCCGTCCTCTGCCTTTTGTCCCATCGGCCTTCTCTACCAGGCCCTTTGGGGCTGAACTCCACATGAGGGAGTTTTCTGTCCCCCAGCAGCCCTGCCGCAAAGCAAGCCTCCTGCCCTCCTGAATCCCCAGTGGGCTTACCTTGTGGCAGGGTGGCAACTGCCTCGGCTTCTTCAGCTACCAGGCTCTGGAGGAGAGGAAAACAGCGCAAGCTTAGCTCTGCACCTCACGTTGCGGGTAACCCAGGCACCTCTGTCAGATGGGGAGCTCTACTGTGCCAACATTTTGTTTTATATTACATGCCTGTCTCCACTTTGCCAAAGAAAACACTTCCAAGGCACAAGGGAAAAG
>JANHFM010003817.1:49367-62085 GCA_032468115.1 Grayia smithii
GCCTTCCAGCCCGCGCGGGGAGGGAGGGGGGGGGCGGCTCCCAAACCCAGAGAAAACGATCATCTGCCCCTCAAGTTCTGCCTGGATTTGAGCGGAAGACTTGAAGAAGTAGGGAAGATCTGGGAATCATGGGAGCCCCCCTCCCCCCAAGTGATAAAGCTCCCAAGGAAAGCAAATCCTCTTTGACCTCATGGCCCATGTGCTTGTGCTAATAGTCTCCACAGGAATCTCTCTCGGGAGCAAACCAAGAAGGCCAAGCCCTGCACCAGGGAAGGCCTGGGGGGTACCAGGGGGTGCAGAGCTCAGCCGTAAGCTATGGTGCACTCCAGCGTGGCCGAAACTACTGCTTCCAAGACACGCATGGCTGTTCTTCAACATGGCCTTCGTTCCACAAACCATGGTGCCGGGCTGACTGCCGTCTGCCAAGGATGTGAGAGCCCTTCTAAAACGGAGAGATGTTCACCTCAGGGGAGCTGTCTTCACCCAGGATGTGCCCTGTCCCAACAAGAGGCGGCTCCAGGGCCAGGTCTTCTGAGAATTTCTCCTCGTCTTCTTCATGGATTGGTGAGGAGGGGGACCGGAGGGCACTGCAAATGGAGGAGGAGGGGGGAAGGCTGTAGTGGCTGTTAGGGAAAGGCAGCATCTCTCCCTCCCGAAGGGAAGCAAGAGGGATCTGTGGGAACAGCCGGCCCAGGCCAGCCCTTGGCTGCTCACCTGTCTGGAGATTTGCTGCGCTTGTTCTTCTGGTGGCTGCTCTCCACACCTCCTCGGTCAAGCCCCACGAGGGGCCTACTAGATGGAGGGAGGCCATCCAGCACCCCTGAGTAGCTGATCTCGTCATAGAGGGGAGCCAAGGGGATGGAGGGTGAGACGGAGCGCAGACCGTTCAGGGCTTCCAGCAGGGAAATGGGCTCGTAGCCCGGGGGGATGTTGTCTGAGCACTGCAGTGAGAAAGGAGAACAGATCCACTTGTGAACAGGGACTCACTTGGCTAGCTCTGCTCTCACAACCACACAAGAAATTGCCAAAGCCTGAATTTGTAACACAAATCCCATCTTTAAGGGCAACCCTCAAAGTTGGCTAGAAACATCAAGAACAAAAACCTCGGACAGGGCCTGAAACAGAGCAAAGTTACCCAAAAAAATCTTAGCACCCCAAACTTCCTTCCCTTGGTGGAGAGCGGCTTTTGGTGTCGCTGACCAAGTGCTTTCTTCACTCCAGCCATTTTCACGGCTTCCAGACAAGAACAGACCCTCCCTGCTGACTGAAGGAACTTGGGGGAAAGGTGGACCCTGGGTGGGGGAGGGGCCCTGCCAGGGGTCTGGCTCACCGAATGCTCCTCCCGATCCAGGCTCTGGGCCAAGACGGGGCTGAAGGAGAGTGGCGACAAGGCACCTGGCTTCTTCCTCACTGCCCGGATCTGCAGCAGCGCACGGAAGGCTGTGGGAGAAGGAAGAGACATTCCTTAGCGCCCAAGGGGTCAGGTACCCAAAGCGCCACTGCCAGGGCATTAGGTGTGGAGTGACAAAAGGTCAGACCTCTCAGAGACTCCTGCCCTTCTGGCAGCCTTCCTTTGGCCCCGCCGGGGAGCTTGTGGGAGGCTGATCTCAAACCCCCCAAGGAAGGGAGATCTCTTCAGTGGGCCCCTTTCCCCCCCACATACGCAAACGGCAGATGGGACAGTTGTTCGCCTGGTAGCGCAGGGTGTCGGCACAGGAGTTGCACAGACAGAGGTGCCTGCAGGGCAGGATGAGAGTGTCCCGAAGGTCCGAGAGACACACCACACACTCATTGCTGTTGTCGCTGTTTTCATCATCACAGGGCTATCGGGACATGGGGGGAGAAATTAGCTGGGAGCCCCCTCACCTTTCTACATCCACCTCCCAAGTGGCCAGTCTCTCTGATGGACACAGCTAACCTGAAGCCCTGCAGCAAGGACAGCAGGGACCCTTGGGCCATCTAGAGCTTCCACTGACAGGAGAGGCACAGAAGCCAGAGTTCAGAATGCCCCCTCCCAGCCCTCAGGGAGAACTAGCCTATTTTTTTTCTGGCTGAAGGTGGGGGGCTCCTTCCCTACCTTGGTCTCTTGGTTATTCTTGTTCTCGATGCCGTAGATCTCCTGGAGCAGGTAACTCACCCGATCCACCTGCAGGGGGGGGGGGGAGGCAAGGGCACAGAGCAAGCAGACACTCAAGCACTGACTGCCAGTAGAAATGTCCCTGCCCATTCTAAGTAGATTCCAAATTTTTGTTTCCAATTAAAAAATGACTAAAAGCCACTAAAAACCCCTTTGTAAATATCCCCCTAAGATTGGGCCACAAAGAATGCTTGAAGCCCCCCCTGAACCTGGAACGAGAAGAGGTCCAAGCTCAGCTGCAGCAGCAAGGGATGCTGTAGTCCAGGCCTAGAATTAACTAACATTCTCCCCACCCCCAGAGGAGAGGGAGCTGTGGGTCCCACCCCTCCTCCCTGCTGTCAGGCCCAGCACTCTGCTCAGAGGCTCTGAAGCAGCACTCTGGCCAGTACTTGGGGGCGGGGAAGAGGGGGGCAGTCTGGGCATTTTTCTGCCGACCAATAAAGCTTCCCAGTTCTGAGGTCAGAATCCCCAGTGCCCCTTGCTGCCCTGCTGAAAACAGGAAGTAAGTGAGCACAGGGAAGGGCTCCACTAGAGCACTAGGGGCTCCACTTCAGCCCCCCAGGATTGCAGGAAAAGACTTACAATCTGCTTCTGTTTCAAGGGCTTTACAGAGAAGCTGCCATCGACGTGCTGGTAAGCAAGAAAAAAGGGAGAAAGATTAGCCCTGCCGGAAGAGAATATAAGTAGCCCAAGTTGCTTGCAATGGAAACTCCCAGCCCAATTTCTGAGGTTGCTGCAGAGATTCCCAATAATTGGCAAAATTGTAAGACCCAAAACTCAGGGGATGCAAATGTTTCCAGCTGAAGCAGAAAACACAACAGTCAAAACACCTGAAATGTTAAGAAGCAACCCAGCCCAGTTTATACCTGCAACCACTAGAATGTAGAGCCTCCAGATGCCACATTTCACTTTAAAGGTACTCATCTAACTCTGGACAAGGCAGGCCATTGGGAGAGGGAAGGAATCCAGAGTCCTGCAAGAGAACCTCTTACCTTCTCGAAGGCTGCCAGGAGGATGTGGGCATGACCAGTCACTTCCACAACAACTAGGAGGCAAATATAAGGCCTGTGAGAATCCAGCTAGGAATCCAGCAGCTGGACCAACTCTTATGTCTCCGAGCTGGGAGCAGATAATCAGCAATCCTTTTGCTGGGTGAAACCTCTACTGGAGACCACGTTTGCTCTCCCAGTCAATACAGAGTAGGGGCAAGGAGTTCCCTTGGGATGGAGGCACAAGTGGACAAATCCCAAGGACTGAAGGAAGCAGCTGATGCTGGGATGCAGGAGAACAGGAGGCTGGCAGAACAGGAAGTCCCTTCTTTCCAAGCATCCCAATAGATTGAAAGGTTGACACTCTTGCCAGCTTTAGTGGAGTTCAGACCACTCAACAAGTGGCTGTCCAAGCCCCTTTGGCCCTCCTTTTCAACCCCCCCACCTGACATAGCCCCAAGGAATGCTGCCCAACTACAGGCATGAATCTGCCTCGTACCATCGCCTTCGTCTACTGTGGCTTGGATGACCACGGGAAAAATGCCCCGGTCCAGATCAAAGTTCAGCTGGAAGGAAAGGCCGAGAGATTAGCCACAGACTGAGAGCACAAGAGAACAGTCCTCTGAGAGGCATCTGAGTAGCTACTGGCTCATTCCTCTCCTGCTCTGTGATGGGGGGGCAAAATCTCTTCGCGGACAGAGCAATGGAGCCATGACTGATATAATCGAGGCCAGGCAGACGCTGCCTACCTGCCCTCTCAGATCCTCCCTGTGGCTCCCACAGCTGGACTTGTGCCACATGACCCCATTGGCTTTGTACCCAAAGCCCTGAAGAAAGACCAAGGAAGCCAAACCTCTCCCAAATCACAAACTGCCCTGACTCTCCTCTACTTGGGAAGCAGCTAGAAGATGGGCAGAGTCACCTCTTCATCCTTCCAGTCGGAGAAGTCGATCTTGAAGGAGGGCAGGGAGAACTGCTGGCTCACCCCTCGCTTGTAGTGCACCGTCTCCGACTGCAGAGAAGGGTTCTTTGTGCTGTAGCTGCAGGTGAGGAACAAGGTCAGAGACGCCATCCCAGGAAGAAGCCCTTGGCTCTACCCCTCTTAATTTCACACTCCCTCCACACCTCTACAAATGAATCTTGGAGCTGCCACTTGTCAGCTGCAGCCAACTGAGAAACATTCACATTCCCAGAAGTGCCACCAAAAGAAGGCAGATCCGAGAGTCCCATTTGTTGGTCAACCCCACAGTCCCTGCACTCACACAGCCATGCCACCAATCAGCTCCTCCATTGCTTGGCAGTAGATGGTGATGGCCACTCGGGCATCTGCATCAAAGGTGAATTCAAGGCTGTATAAAGCCTTCTGCTTCCCGTTCTCCTCTGTGGGGCTGTCAACATCTTCTTTGTACCTGCACCAAGAAAGGCTAAGTCAGCACAGGAACAAAATCCATCCACTGCATCTCTTGGATGGCCAAAAGGTCAATTTTGCAGCGTAAGTCTCTTGATCTTCTTACATTTCCCAGCTTTTCCAAATACTGTTTCAGTAACTGCCCCCTAATTTTGCTGTTGGAAATGTCTGTTAAAGTTCCTCCAAAAAATTCTTTAATACTTACTTGCTTTAAAAAAAAAAGAGTTTACAATATAAAATAGTAATGAGAATAGACAAAAAGGTGGGGTTTTTTGATAGCTAGGGACAGAGTCCCTGATCAGCATGTATGTCTATCTCACCATTCATCTTCCCTTAATTTCTCTTCCCAAGTTCTACTTGGGTCTCTTGATCACTTCCTTTCCAACTAACTCCCAGCTACTGCCTGGCCATTTACTTCAGAGACAAGATGATCGGCTGAAGGCAGCCTCAAAGGCCAGGCAAGTGTTTGCAATGCTGCAGCTCAAACCAAATTGACCCTGTTTGGCCACAAGTGAGAGACACCATCTCCCATCTGCCAGTCACTGGCAAAAAATGAAAAACGTGGCAAGGGGAAAACAACCGACCAGTAGGTAGCCCTGGCCTTAACTGCAGAGAACAGATCACACAACCTTCCCAGGAGCCGGAAGAACTCCCAACCGCCAGAATTTGGCTTGAAGTACCTGACCAGACGCAGGGAGTCTTTGCGGATGTTCACCAGGCTCCGAAGGGTCTTTACTGGTTCATGAGGGGCTGGTGTCACGTAAGGAAACTGGAAAGACAAACCGGGAGTCTGTAAGGCAGGGTGAAAGGCAGATGGGCAGCATGATGTGGTCCAAACAAAAGGGTGGGAGAATGTCTACCTCCCCATACACCCCTCCCAACCTGCCAAAGGACTATGGTTGAGGTGGTTTGGCTTCCCTGGGGCTGCCTCCTTGTAACAGGCATGTCCCTGTCAGTGTAAGACTTTGAAGCCCAATTCCGGGCTGGACTCTCTAGACACATGGCATGAAGCCAACTCATTGAGATTTGTTCCGGCACACTATGAGTTTAGCATATTATTAACTACAAAAACAGAATGCGTTCAAATTCATAATTTAGAAAAAGGTGTCTGATAAAATTCAGTATTTCCAACATTCAGTGGTGTTTTTTTTAAATGCAGTGCAAATCTTAAACGGGAACTATTTCTTGAAACACATTCATAAAATTAATATATAAATATTAACTTATCCCCTAGATTACCTTCCCCCAGTTCATTTGGATCCCGAATAAAAGCCAGGTTCTAAAGAGAAACGTTCCCGGGGCTGCCTGTGCTTACCTGGACCGGCCGGTTGCCAAGAAAGTTCAGGTCCATGTTCTCCCCAAACAGGTAGCCCTCGGGATGCGGCATGTCGAACTTCTCGCCGCCCATGAAAAAGTGGCTGGCAAAGTAGTTGCCTGATGCCCAGAGAAAGCAAGAGAGAAAGGAAGAGAGAGCCTTCCACGGCCGACCTTCCCACTTCTCCGCGGCCCACACCCGGCTCCCCAGGCCTTCCACACTGCCCAGAGGACCCGGCAGCCGCAGCAGGGTAGGGGCGGCTTCCAGCCTCGCAGCAGCCTTTCCACCGGGATCGGCCAGGCTGCCTCCGGAGCCGGCTCTGCGGGGAGCCCCGCGCCTCTTTCCCTCCGCGGCCGCAGCCCGGTGCTCGGGCTCAGGTAGACTGCCCCGCGCCAGGGAAGCTCTGTTCCTCCGCCCGGAGAGCCCCCCCGACGCCCGGCCAGAGGGACGGGGGAGGGCGGCCGGAGCCAGCGCCGGGCCTCACCGGACTTGGGCGGGTAGCGGTAGGCCGAGTTGGCCTGGATGTCGATGTCCTCCACGCCGGCGATGCGGCGGCTGAGTAGGGAGCCCATGGCAGGGCAGGAGCTAGCGGCGGTCGCCCCTCTGTGTTCGCCCGTCAGGCAGGCCTGCAGGCCGCTGCCGCGCGGAGTACCACGGGAAAGCGAGTCATCACTCCCAGCCCGCCCGGTAGTCGTCGGCCCGTTCGCCAATCCGTGGACTACGCTTCCCAGCAGGCGCCGCGCTCGGCTGGGAAAACAACAAGCGCCCGTCCACTCGGGCCGCCCTAAGAGGAAAAGGCGGAAGCTACGGCCGTCAATCAACCCGAGAGCTAGTAGAAATAAGAACTGTGGCATTAGACTAGGGCGGAAGCCGCACCCTGGCAAAGCATGATGGGAGTTGAAGTCCGCATTCTACAGGGAGAGCCAGAGCACGGCTCCGAAAGGCTGCCGAACTCTATCCAGGGTGCTGAAGATCGTGCGCACCCCGATTCCGCGCGCTGCCTCAGCTTCGCGACTGCCGGCCCGCGGTGGAAAGGCCAGCGAGAGTCCCCGAGTGGGGCCCAAAGCTGAGGTTTCTCAACGGCCATTCGCCTCAACCTCCGGCCACAATGCCACACACACACACAAACACACACATGTGCAGGAAAGCCAAAGATGGCTGGAAATATGGCGCAGGAGTCGGGCTGGAACAGCAGCACCACACAGCTGCCACCAGACCTCCTCTCCCGGGTAGGGCAAGGTTTGGGGACCTCCCCCCAACCAGGATGAGACTGGCAGCTCCTGCAGTGGCCCCCCGGGAGTCAAGGTGCTCCTGGAAAGGGTTCAGTGGCCCCTAGAGGAAAAGGATCAAGAACGGAGGCTCCCTGGCTGCCCCTCGGGAGCTTCCTTTGGAGCCCCCAGCCACCACCCCACACGGGAAAGGGAGGAGAGGCAGCTCTCTGCCCCCAAGGGCCTTTGGGTTTGGAGGCTGATAGACTGTTGCAGGGAAACATGCCCAGGCCCACACTTATGGGGAAAAGAATGCGAAACCACACAAGCCTCCAGCTGTACCTCAAGGCAGCATCTAGGTTTTAGGCACCAATATTTCCTCTTTTTAGCTACCCACCAGCCTGGCCTGATCTGCTTTTGCCAAGGCATCGGATGACCATCGGGGCGCCTTTCCCTCTCTTGCTAACCACCCACCAAAAGAACTGCTAAGGTTGGAGGAAAAAGAACCAAGCTCCTTGCAGAACAGAGGCAGCAGTTCACAGCATGTAGAAAAAGAATCTTTATAGAATCATTTTCTCACTAGATGAATGCTTTCCTGTGCTATGGCTGAGACAGGGACAGTATCAGAAATATCTCTGGGGTCCCATATGGAAAAGGAAGGAGAAGCACATTGGTCAGGGCCCAAACTGGAATCCCTGGCAGATCTTGGCCCTGGGAATATTTGTGTTCACTGTCATCATAATGAATGTTTTGTTTGGGAATCCTGGTTCACCACAGAGAGAAGCACCATGTTAGCCCATGATCTGCTGAACATCTGACGTAAATCGGGCATGATGGTAGTTGTGGACACAGCCGCTCTCCTTTGAAAGCCAGGCAAGTCTGTGGCCTCTGTTTCAGATGGACAAGAAGCAGCTTCTTCTGTTACAGCATCGGAGATCTGGCAGGGATGACCAAAATCTTCAGGGAAGGAGTCTGCTAAAAGGTACGATTGCCCCTAGAAAGACACCATAATGGAGGCTGGCTGAAAGGCCCGGCCCAGATAAGCCAGCTAAGAGGGAAGGAAGGGAACCCCACAAGACACTTCTGCCTCTACCACCTCCTGTTCCGTCTGGGAGGAATCTGGTGGGTATTTAAGAAGAGAGAGGAAATGACGAGGGGCTCATGGAGTTGAGCTCACAGGCCTGGAACGTCCCTTTCGTTCTGAACGTGGCTTTCACTGAGCGTGGCACCGATGACTGCTCTGTCCACAGGATCACAGCTAAGCTGCTGCGGTCGCTGGTTGCTGTTGGCTATTGCAGACCCCACTCGACGGAGGATGGAGGCTGGAAAAGGGAGAAACCAGGAAGGGTCAGGATTCTTTCTCAAGAGCCATTTTCCCCCATGCTACACTTGCCCTGCTCATATTTCACATGGAAGTATGTGGTGGGAGGATCCCCCAAAACAGAACAACTGAAACCCTGGCAGAAAAGAGGCCAACTCACAGGGGTAGGGAACTGCACTGACATCTGCAAAGGCAGAGCGGACTCTCTCCATTCGTACCCCCGTTGGAGGCCGGGGAATCTTCAGAGCTGTGTGGAGAAGAAGCACAACAGCTAGGCTGTAAGGAGGTTGCCAAGACTCTCGGCATGCAGAATGGTGTGCTTGAAGTGAGGAGCGGCTGAGTTGGGGAATGAGGAGAGCAAACCAGAGCAGTCTACTGGGTTCTCCTGTGGCTGGGGAGGGGATTTCCAGCCACTGGGCTTCCCCTAGGATGACAGACACGCCTTCCACCCAAGAGCCTTCTCAAGGATCTGGAGGTGCCAGGCTGGGAAAAGGTGACAATTCTCCCTGGCATGCAAGGCGGCCAATTCACCCACCTGCAAATTCCTTCTGCAGGGCAAACGTCCGCTCTGCTGCATGTGAGCTCACTCGGCCTTTGTAGAGGACTCCGTTCACCCCCAGAATGTCTACCTCAGTCTGAGACAAGAAATGCACAGAAAGAGAAGGGGCCACCCATGGGCCACAGTCCCTGCCCCCACCCGAGGACCAGGAGGAGAGCAGCTTGGTCAGTGCCTTTTGGACTGCTACCGAGAAGGAACCTCCCACTCCAGAGGCTCAGGAGCACTTCTCCCTCCCTCCCACACCTGCTCTTTGTAGGCCCTTAGGATGGCTCACATTGTCGTAGGTGATGGCAGTGGGGTCCCCATAGGGGTAGAGGGTGGCGAAGTCCTGGGCCCGGGACAGGTGCTTGAGGGCGCAGGCTTGCTGCTGGGCTTGGCATTGCCAGCAGGTCTGTAAAGGGGGGTTGCCACTCATCTCGCTCGGATCCTGATCCCTGGGAAGGGAGCCAGAGGCCCTGCTCAGCACCAGCAGCAAGTGGCCCGATTGCCATCTCAGGTCTCCCAGCCCCAGAGACACAGACACCATGTGTGGGGCAAGCAGTAAAGGGAATGCAGTGCTGGGGGGAATCGATGGCTGCCTCCTATCCAGCAGGGAGGTGCTTCCTCTGGGCATGTAGAGAGAGCTGCTCCCAACGCTCCCACCCAGCCGGCCCAGGAAGCCTCCCCAGTGTCCCCAGCCAAGTCATTGACCTTTTCTGCTGGTGGAAGAGGTATTCGTAGCCACTGGCACTGACTGGACGAGGCTTCAGCGTGGCCTTCCGGACAGTGATCATGTGCCTGGGAAGAAGCACGGAGTGAATGCAGCTGCTGCTCCTCCATCTGTTGCCCAACCCAGAAAGGCACCAAGGATACTTACGGCCCAGTCATCATGGTCACTGGCCGGTCACAGGAGATGCATTTCACTCTCTCAAAGAGCTGCCTGTGAGGCACAAATCAAGGGCTGTTGCGCCAGTGCCGGCTGCATTCCCATCACCACCAGCTTCCCTCTATCGGGCCTACAGAAGAGGAGGTGCCTCTGGCAGGTTATGCAACCCCCCCCCCCCAAGCTGGGCTCTGCTGTCCCCTCCTCACTTCTTGAAGCCAGCTGCGCTATCGGCATCAAAGCGGGGCCCCTCACTCAGGTACTTCTTGATGAACTTCCACACCTCCTCCAGCTGCCGGCTCACGGGGTCCAGGGCCAAGCGGTCCAGCTGTGGGGCAGCAAGGGTGGCTGAGTGGGCCATCTTGCTAGGCAGGAGAGGTCTGCTCTGTGGCAGCCAAGGTTCCCCCGGGGGGTGCTGGATAGGGAGGGGTCACCTTGCAGTCCATGTCCACAAAGAGCTTCTCGAGCGCCTTCTGCCAGTCCTTGTCCTGCAGGGACATCTTCTGCAGCAGATCCTGCATCATCTCGCTGAGTTGGCTGGTGGCCAACTGCAGCTGCCCGTGGTTCACCATTGCCTCCAGTGCACTCTTGTCAGCTTTCTGGGGCAGACAAAGCAGGTCCTCCCTGAACCCCAGGAGCTGACGGGGGGGGGGGGGGCAGGGGAGATCACCAGGCCAAGAGAGAAAAACCTACAGTTTTGCCCCCAATGTGGACAGATCTTAGAACCAGATTTCCCAACAGCCACTGCCCAGGTGAGGAGGGGAGAGAAAGTGCCTTTTGCTTCCAGAAGGGCTCCTATGTTTTAATGACTGAAGGCAAGTCAGGGAAAACTCCCTGAGTTGCTGCTGAGGCATATGTAGGCTCAAAAGGAAGCTAGACCAGTTGAATGTTCTCCCCTTAAAGGCACAGAAGCCCCGCGACTGCTTCTGTTTGGAAAAAATGGCCTCTTTTCTTAAGGAAGACATTTCCATTACATGGATAGTGACAGGACTTCACTTAATCACTGGTGATCCAGGAATCCCTGGGATTTCTCTTCTGTCTGAGATTTCAGGTTGGGAAAAAGCAACCAGAGGCTTCATCCAAGCCAGCTTCTTTTCCACACGAGAGACCTGATTGGGATGGGGGAAAGTTTCTCCTCACCACATTCATCTCCTCTTGGATCGAGTCTTTATCAGCTTTCTTGACGTCCAACTGATGCAACAGGTTGCGTATGATCTGTAGAGGGAGTAAAAACTCCATTTTTTCCTCCTGCTCAAACTGCCTGAGCTGCTTCCCTACTTCTCTGCCAGCCACAAGCTATGGCTGGTCACTGAGTGGCCGTACAGCCCCTTACCTGCATCTCTGTGCTGCTCCTGGATAACCTCTCCACTCCCTGCTGCAGGTTTTCAAACTGTTCCCTCAGCTTCTCCATCTGCTCCAGGGTCTCTTGCAGAGACTCCTTTCCCTGAGGAAGAAGCCAGAGTCTCCATCCGCTCTGTGGTGTGGCCAGCAACTTTGGCCTGAGTCCAGCACCTTCCCTGAAGAGGTTCAGGCTAGAGGTGGAGGTTCTGACCAGTTCTGGAGAACCGATAGTGGAAATTTTGAGTAGTTCAGAGAACAGGTAAATATCACCTCTGATGGCCCCCCCCCTCCCGAGTCCCAGCTGATCGGGAGGAAATGGGGATTTTACAGTATCCTTCCCCTGCCACGCCCACCAAGCCACACCCACAGAACTGGTAGTAAAAAAATTTGAATCCCACCATTGTATGACAGCATTAAAAATGTGATTTATGATCAGTTCTCCCACTAACAATCACGGCAGAGTTCCTGTGATCAAAATTAGGGCACTTGGCAACCACATGTAGTTATATGTGTTATAGTGATAACACATATAATATGTGATAGTTATAGTGTTCTAGGGTCACGTGATCGTCATGTGACTTTCCCAGCTGGCGCCTGACAAGTAAAGTCAATGGGGAAGGAGGATTTGCTTAACAACCATTCCAGTCATTTAACAACGGTGGCAAAAAAAAGTCATAAAATTGGGTGTGACTCACTTAACAGCCACCTCATCTAACAAGTTCTGATTCTACTTGTCAGAAATTGAGGATTACCTGCAATGTTCTATTATTTCCTGTTTAGGTTTTGTCCTGGGAACAGTCACAAGATCAAAATGGGCAACTCTTTAAATTCTATAAATAAACACAAACAGACGTCGCCACCTGATTAACAAATATTTGAACTGTTATTTACTGCCCTCAACTAAGCCTTTAGTGATCTAGGAACAATCCCACAGGCCTACTTTGCATGGGTGTTGTATGGATTAGATAACACTCCAGCTGTTAAAAAGCGGATGATGTGGAATGGAGCCATAGAAGGATATAGTCGCTGCTGGATTTCTTCCACATCCTCCTGAACTACAGGTAGTTCCCAACTTACAACAGTTCATTTAGTGACCGGTTGAAGTTACAACGGGACTGGAAAAAAAGTGCCTCATGACCGTTTTTCACACTTACGACCACCACAGCATCCCCATGGTCACCCCTGATCAACATTCAGACGCTTGACAAGTGACCCATATTTACGACGGTTCCAGTGTCTCCCCCCCCCCGTGGCCAGAAAGGTCGCAAAAAGGGGGGCAAGTTCACTGAACCACTGTCTTCGCTTAACAACAGAAATTTTGGGACTGAACTGTGGTCGCAAGTCAAGGACTACCCGCAACGAGGGGATGGAAGCCCTGTTCCCGTCCGTCCCCCCACCACCACCACTTCCCAGGGACGCTTCCCGAGCCAGATGACGGATCCGGAGCAGCCGCAAGCCAAACCCACCGGGACGCCAGCCTGTCTCTCGGTTCCCCCGCTCCGAGCTTCCAGCCACCCTTCCGCCCACTCGCTCGGCCACGCCACGCCGCGATTGCCCCGGCCTCGCGTGGGTGGGGGG
>JANHFM010003818.1:11156-29528 GCA_032468115.1 Grayia smithii
CACCGCCAACTCAGGCAAGACATCGAGTAGTGCGGGTAGGGCTGAAGATACGCAGCTGGGAGACAGGTACGTAATCAACAGACCTGTCTTAACTCCAGGATCCCATTTCAACAACAGGGATTCACATCCGCCTATCTGAGGGACAGTGACCTCCCTAGGACTGAGGCTTTCCTTCATAACGACCGCCACACCCCCACCCCTTCCCTGAAGTCGAGGCTGGTGTAGCACACGGTAGCCCGGCGGGCAGAGGTCAGAGAGTGGTACTCCTCCCTCTGAGCCCAGCCAAGTTTCCGTGATGCAAGCCAGGTCCGCGGACTCCTCCTCTATAAGATCTTTAATGAGGAGGGCCTTATTAACCACGGACCTGGCATTCAAATACACCAGTCTGTGTTCAGGGTTCCTCACTTCCAGACCCCCAGGGGAGCAGGATGAGTTTAGAGGGCGAGAGCGCGGCACCGCATAAAGACATCGGGGCCGTGCTCTCCGGGTATCATGAGGCCCTCCTCTCCCACCATTCCTGCCTCTCCCAACCACCACTGAGATGGATGAGCCCCCTGGCCACCTGACCTCACTCACCTCTCCACCCCCACCCCCCCCGTCGCAATCCTGAGACTGGTTAGGCTGTGCAGTCATAGGGATACCCCCATATCCCCTACAGCAATTTTCATAACCCACCCCCCTCCCCGAACCCGTTAAAATTTTACTAAGAAATTTGGTTAAAAAAGCCCTCAACCCCCTCTTCGCAGCATGCCATCTCTCGGGGCTCCAAAGCCCGTCATCAAGATAGGCCCTCGATAACTGGGAGGGCCAGGTCTGCGAGAGGGGGGAGTCTCGCAGCGCTAAAAGCTCTACCGTCAGATACATTCCAGAGGGGAAGGGGGGAAACAGATGTCAATATGGGTGGTAAGGTGTAACAATCCAGGTGTTTTGTCTTGATCTCCTTTCCTGGGCTATCGCATGGCAGTTAGAAAATCTCCACTATCCTCTCACGATAGTGGGAAATAGTCAAAGTGCTGAAAAGAGTCACTGAGGAGGGAGGAGTCCAAAATCGCCCTCTCACGGCGGTTGATCAGATGAATAAAGACCATGGACGACTCAACCATCTAGATTCAGTGATGATCAGCGGTAATGTCCCGTGACTCCAGCACACGCACCGTCCAGTGACACAAACACTCAGCCGTGGAGCAGATGACAAGGGGTGATAGCTCAGAGATGGGCAACAGCCAAAAGGGAGGATAAGATGGTAGTCAAGCCAGAAACCCACCAGCAAACCAGGATCTTGAGGGCGAGATGACCGTCAAGGCGCAAGACTGTTAAGGAAGAGGGGAAAAAGTACCAGAAGTGCTAGATAACATGCACTATCTTGGTCTTAGTGCCTTCCCCAGATCTTTCAATAAAGGGGAGGCCAAACCACCATCTTCCTAATAAGGGGGGGGGAACGGCCGGGGGAAAGATGGAAACAAATCCCCCTTTAGCCTTCCACATCCACCTAGATCTTCCTGGTCATTTCAAGCCCTGGGCCTCTCCAGATAGAATACATGGAGAAGGCCTCCGGGCGCCTGCCGTGACTAGCCCCCAAAAATTGGGCCAGCCCACTCCAGGCCCCCAGTAGATCCAAGAAGGCCATGGGCCACCAGCAGCTATAGTCCCATCGTCATGATATCCGCCCAGGCTAGTCCAGCCACCGCAGCCCCCCCCCGCCGACAACTCCGGGGGTACCGCCGTCATCGCTGCCATCGCTCCCGCAGCGCCAACACCATCCAGGGCCTCCAGAGCACAGAAGGCACCCGTGCCAACCACAGCAGCCGTCGCGACCACCGTCGCCATCTTCAATGGGAGGGGGGGCAATGTCACCCTCTCCAACCATCTCCAAGGCCCGTCGTTGCCACCGCCACTGCCGCTGCCGCACCAACACCCTCCTGAGCTCCGAGGTCGAGGTTCACATCGGCGTCGCCGTCGCGGCAGCTGCAACCACCGCCGCTGCCTCCCGGGCCGTCCCTGGGCTGGGCCGCGCCGGGCCGAAGTCTCCCGGCAGACGTCCTCCCACGACGCTCCAGCTCCGCTCCGCTCCCTCCCACACCAGCCCATTCTGACGCTCCAAAACGGGTTCGGGAAGGGCAGGGGGGCCTCCGACGACCGGGCAGAGGGCCATGCGATGGAAAAATGGCCCTACAATACCCCAAAACCCCTAAACGCCTCGACCACTCTTTCCGGCATCAGAGGTAGGTCGCCATCTTGCACATGCGCAAAAAAACTTTATTAAATTGCTTAATAAAGCAATTCTTAATATATGACCCTTAAATGCACTATCCACCTTTTTGTCATACACTACGTATGCATGCCAGCCATACAATAAGTCATAACTTTCTATATTCAAAATTATTTTTTCAATTGAATTAAACCAATCACTTATAGCACATAATACCACAGCATTATAATATAATTTCAAATTTGGCATTTTAAGTCCCCCTCTTTCTCGTACATCCTGCGTTATTTTCAGTTTAACTCTTGGTCTTTTATTATCCCATACAAATTCATTAATACCTCTTTGCCAATCATTTATTTCCTCCTCTTTTTTAATTATAGGTATCATCTGAAATAAAAACAAGAATCTTGGCAAAATATTCATCTTCACTACTGCTATCTTACCCATCCATGATAGCTTTAATTTTTTCCAATTTTCCATCTCTTTTTGTGTCCTCTGCCATAATACTTGATAATTATTCTTATATAGCTTTGTATTATTAGCTGTGATATATACACCCAAATATTTAACCTTAGAAACTATCTCATAACCTGATATTTCTTCTAAAGCTTTTCTCTGTGTCAAAGACATGTTTTTAACAACTATTTTAGTTTTATGTTTATTAACCTTGAAACCTGATACCCGACCATACTGTAACAATAATTCATTTAACTGTTTGACAGATTGACATGTATCTGTAACCGTAATAACCAGGTCATCTGCAAATGCTCTTACCTTATATTCTTGATGTCTTATCTTCATCCCTTTTATCTCAGCTGAATCACGTATCTTAATCAATAACATTTCCAAAGTCAATATGAATAACAATGGGGACAAGGGACATCCCTGCCTCGTTCCTTTTTCGATACTACAAGCCTCCGTTAAACCTCCATTAACTATAATTTGAGCTGTTTGCTTTTGATATATTGCTTTAATTGTTTGAATAAAAGTCTCCCCAAACTCCATTTTTTCCAATACTCCAAATAAAAATTTCCAATTCAGCTGATCAAAAGCTTTTTCTGCATCAAGAAATATAAGTGCTGCTGGGACCTGGTTATTTTTTTCCAAATACTCCAATGTATTTACAATCTGTCTCACATTATATTTCATTTGTCTACCCTCTAAAAATCCCGACTGATCATTATGTATAACTTTTTGCATTACTGGCATGAGCCTATTTGCTAAAATTTTTGCAAAAATCTTATAATCTACATTCAAGAGGGAAATCGGTCTGTAATTCTTTGGTTGTGTTAAGTCCTGTTCCTCCTTTGGTATCAATGAAATAAATGCTGTTTTCCAAGATGGTGGAACCTGCTTCCCCTCTTGAATTCCTCTAAATAAATCTCTTAAAGGTTCTACTATTTCATCCTGTAAGTTTTTATAAAATACAGCAGTTAGCCCATCCGTCCCTGGGGCCTTGCCCACTTTCAATTGTTTAATTGCTAAAACCACTTCTTCTGAGGATATTAAAACATTTAATCTCTCTCTTTGCTCATCTGAAATAATAGGAATATTAATACTCTTCAAATATTTATCCATATCTAAACCATGTTCCACATTCTTAGAATATAATTTAGCATAATAATCCTTAAATACTTTTTTAATAATACTTTGTTGATAAGTTTCCTGTCCTCTATACTCTATTTTTTCAATTAAACGTGATTTTTGTTTCTTCCTTAACTGATAGGCCAGCCACCTACCTGGTTTATTTGCATTATTAAAACTATTATGCTGCATATATTTCATATTTGTTGCCGCCTGATCTGCAATCAACATATTAAATTGTGATCTTAAAATTTTTAATAACTCCTTAACTTTTTTATTGTTTACATCATTTATAAGCTTCTCCTCATTTATTTTTATTTCTTCTTCCAACTCTTTCCGCCTTTGATTTTGTTTTTTCCTATATTTATTATTCAAATATATCAGATTACCCCTCATAAAGGCCTTCCCAGCATCCCATACCATCTCAATTGATGTACCCTTATTCATATTCATTTCAAAATACATTTTCATTTGTTTTTTACACTCCAAAACTATAGCATTTTGTCTAAAAAGATTCTCATTTAAACGCCAGGACCTCCTCTCCCCATTAGATCTATATAACTCCATCCAAACCGGACTATGATCCGACAAAGATCTTGAACAAATCTTTACATTCTTCACCCTGGAAAACAAGTCATTTGTTATTAATATAAAATCTATTCTAGAAAAAGATTGATGCCGGTCTGAAAAAAAAGTAAAATCTTTCTCCCCTTTGTTCCTTTCTCTCCAGATATCTCTTAATTCCATATCATCCAACATATCAAAAAATGTTTTAGGTAGTCTTGCCTTACTATGCACAGTTTTTTTTGTGCCTTTCTTATCTTCTTGAGTATTCAAAACTCCATTCCAGTCCCCCAACAAAATATATGATTTATAATCCAATTGTATAATCTTCTCATGTAACATTTAAAAAAAAATCCCTTGTTGCTGGTTAGGAGCGTATACTCCTATCAAAAGCACTTTTTTTTCTTCTATCAATAATTCAACAAAAAGATATCTTCCTTGAACATCCACCTCTATTAATTTCGTAGCTAAACTTTGCTTTGCGTACAAGACTATTCCATTCTTTTTTTCTGTCGATGATGCAACAAAACAATTACCTAATCTTTGATTTATCAAATATTTTTGATCTGATATTTTTATATGAGTCTCTTGTAAACACACAATGTCATTATTAACTTGTTTCAAATAATGAAATATTTTTCTCCTTTTCTGAGCTGAATTTAAACCATTGACATTCCAAGTAAGAATTTTATTGGTCATCCTGCTGACCCAGAAGCCTTTGGAGCGCCAAATCCACCTCTTGTATCTTGGATTTAGATCTCGCCCCTCCCACTGCTTCAGCTTGGCTACATTTGGCACCTTCTCCTTCCTGCTGTTTTTCTTGTCTTTGTTCCATTTTCTTCAATGCAGCTCTTGTAATTCTTTGCTCTTTAGCTTCTTTCACTTCTCCACTGGCACCTTGTATTGATTGCAGATCTTCTTCTGTCAGGGCTAGTGAGTAAACTTCTTCTTGTGATTTTGCCTCTACAGGTTTTTCCACAACCTTCTCCGCCACATCATCAGGCTTCCTCATCTGCAAAACCTTTTGGAAAAATTCAGCTGCATCATCCAATGTCTTTATATTATATCTTCTTCCATTAAGATTTAAAATAAGCCCAACGGGTATATCCCATCTAAATCGGATTTGTCTCTTTTTCAATTCTTCCACCAAAAACAGCCTAGCTGATGGGTGCTTTTTAGTTGATCGCCACGCCTCAGCTGGGCTAAACAGCTCAAAAAGAAAAGGAGAAAGGTAAGTACGGGCGTGTGGGTGGGCCCAGCACCCAGCCGCGGAGAACCGGTTCGGTGTCGTCACACCGTCACCGCTACCGGCTCGTGCGAACTGGGCTGAACCAGGACCAACCCATCACTGCTGTCTAGTCTTTTCTTGGAAACCTCCAGTGATGGAGCATTCACAACTTCTGGAGGCAAGTAGTTCCACTGATGAATTGTTCTCACTGTCAGGAAATTTCTCCTTATTTCTAGTTTGGTTCCCTCTTTGATTAGTTTCCATTGATTGCTTCTTGTTGTGCCCTCAGGCGCTTCGGAGAATTGAGAGAATTTGGAGAATGATTTATAAGAGGGGAGGAGAAAAAAAAATCACCTATATTTTTAAAATGATCGATTGGATAAAAACCATTCATCCCAAGAAAAAAGCTTCATTTTTTTTCCCCAATAAGGCATTAGAAACGTCAAACAAAGCAGCTCGCGGTGTTCAAAACTAAGCATCTATATTGACCTCTTCAATTGGAAAATAAATGACTGGAGTTTCCCCGGGGTTAAAGGTATTTTCTTTTTTCTTCTTTTCCTCCTGCTGAAGGATCAGATTTATTTGAAAACATGCCTCTTCTCGTCTCCCCACCTGTTTCTTTCCACATACCTCTTGGGGAGCCCGGAGATTATCAAAACTTTCGTTGTCTTTTCCTGCCAGTCAATTTTTTTTTTTGCTCTTAAAATAGCTCTCGCTTATATGTTCTCACTCCTGCTGTTTGACTCCATCCTTCCCCGAGACCTCGGGGAGAAAACATTTCTCTGGGTTGATGGAGTGGGAGGTGGAAATTGCTATGTGAGGAGAAAACTGCAGGTTATCAAAATAATACGCCAGCGTAAAAGCTGGGGGAAGAAGCGGCATGCGGATCAGGAAGTGGTGTCAAGCTTTGGAAAAGCTTCTCAAGTTTGATCCCAACAAAGGAGATGATCTCTGCAAGGTGGGATAAGCAATAGCCCTTAGACTTCTATACCGATTCATAGTGCTTTTACAGCCCTCTCTAAGTGGTTTACAGAGTCAGCCTCTTGCCCCCAACAATCTGGGTCCTCATTTTATCCACCTCAGAAGGATGGAAGGCTGAGTCGGCCTTGAGCCAGTCAGGATCAAACTCTTGGCAGTTGGCAGAAATTGAGCCTGCAATACCGCATTCTAACCACCGTGCCTCCCAAGGTCCCGTCCAAGTCTTTTATTCCGTATTCTTCAAACTAATTAAAATGTTAACGAAATGTTAACTGCGGCTTGCATGAAGACGCTCCCTACTTTCAAGACCACTTTGAAGGATCCTCTGAAGATGGTGGAGATTCTCCAGCGGGGCTTCTTAAATAATCACCAAGTGGGACTTTATGCGGAAAAATCTTCGCTGTCAATTCCACACACACACCCCTCACTATTTTAGAATTATTCATGGCGGTTCCCTGTTTCGGCCAAGCAGGCAAGCAACAAGATTTTCTGCCTCTTTGGATAAAGGCTGAAGTAAGCCAGAAGTTTGGAGGGTCCCACAAGGCACCAACCCTCCTGTCCCCCATTTTTTTCAGCCTGTCTCTTTGGGCCATATGGCTTGCTGCCAATTAGTTGAGCCACTCTGGGAAACAGGTTATTCTTTTAATTAGATCAGCTTAGGGAGAGGGGCAGCCGATGCTGGAGACGGAGGTTGTGTTCATATTCATAGCAGACACCAGGAGCTTAAACCGCGTTCCTCGGGAGGGGGAGGAAAACCGCATCCGTGTTCTGGTTGACAGAGGAGAGGTTTGGGCAGGGGATGATGGGAGTCACGTTAGCCAGGGACTAATTAGAAGTGATACAGCAGGCTCTTTGCAAGCCCTCTGAGTTTTTTCCAGGAATCTCCTACCACCCTAAAGAGGTCCTTGAGACAAAGTTGAATTCGTCTTCGGTGGAAAAGATACCGTAAGAAATGCTGTGCAAGTCAACTTTTTAAAGCTTCCGCTCCCTGGCTTGTTGCAATTCCTGACAACACAATTAAAACGCAAAAATTAAATTAAATTAAATTAAAACTTAAACCTTAAAGATTTCTTTTTTTTTTTGGTAAAAGTTTTTTATTTATTCTTTCTCATACACATATCTTAAATGTACAGTTTTTCATCCAGTAAACACATCTCCTTTTAATTTCTATCATAAACAACTTACATATGATATATTCGAGATTGCTCTTCTACCATTTCATCTTCATTTTACAATAACCCTTCTTCTCTCTCTCTTCTCTTTCCTTTCTCCCCCTTCTCACTTCTGCTTTCTACTTTCTTCTCTCCTCCTCTCCTTCTCCTTCTCTACTTCCCCTTCCTTTCCCCTACACCTCTCTTCATCTTCCCTTCTTGCCTTCTCTCCTACACTTATCTCCCCTCCTTTTCTTCTTCTCCTTTTCCTTTCCTCCTTTCCTCCTTTCCCCTTTTTCTCTTCCCTTCTCTCCTCTACCTCTCTCTTTTCTTTCTATTGTCGTTTTCATCCCCACTTTAATATTTCCCCAGGTGGTATTCGAGCAATCTTGATCATAATCACAATTTACTTTCCCATTTCTTAGGTTCACATATGTCATTTAAGTTGTACATGTATATAATAACTCTCTCTCTTTTTTTTGATTCTGCAATTTAATCACATTACACAAATGTCCGTTTTTTAAAAATTCCTGCCCTGTTTATTTTGCATAAGGATAGCCGTGAGGAATAATAAAGAATGACGATTCCTTTTTTTTACTCTGGGTCCTGGTCCAGCTTTTGTTTCTGACGTTGTTTTCTAAAAATGCCTTCTGCATTTTTAGGGAAATCAATGCTTGCTTTTTGTTTTTAAACCAATGCAGAAATCCTCTGGATGTTAAATTCCAAACTTGATGCCAAGCTGCCTGCTTGGAGAAGAACACAATAAGCCCCTCTTACTACTGCTTGTTTTGCAAATCAGGGGTTGAATTGCAGGCCAGTGACTGGTCCTGAGTGCTCTATAGTTCTTTTTCAACTGCATCAAACTCATTCTCTTGCTGATTTATTCCTGAGCAACCTATTTATGTGTTCAAAGTACAGTAATACTCCGCCCTCTCACATCTCCTATTCAGTTTGAACTATTTATATTTCATTTTGACTGAAATTGCGTTCAAAGGCACCTAATCACAGGCTCACCGTTTCAGTTGACAAGGTGCAATTTTTGGACACAATGAGTGAAAGTGCATAGCCCTGTTTCCACCTGTCCAGTCCTAGAAAGGCAAATGCCTAAAAGGCCCATTTCAGCCCACCTAAATTTCAGTTCTCGTTTTCACTTCAAGCCCTGTCCTGTGGACACACGAGCCCTTTGAGCACAACAAGGAGACTCCTAAATTCTTCTCAAAGCCAAAACAGCTGCAGCCTCCAAAGAGTAGGAACTCCCAGGCTCTTTCCAAAGTCTTGATCTCTGTGAGGGGGGGGGGAGAAAGGAAGGAAGGAATAGAGCTGAATTTAGCTCTTTGCTCTTTTTTTTTCTTCAAACAGCTGACCAGTAGATTTCTAATCCTCTTGAAAAAAAGTTCCATGTCTATAATCTTGGCTGTTTGAAGGACCAGATTACAGGTGACAGGTAGAGGGAGGGAAGAAAGTTAACATCATTTAAGAAGAACATAGGCCCATTTTGTGCTCTTGAAATGTGACGAGAAGAAAGTGTAGAATTAACCCTGAATAGCATTTGGACAGATTTACCAGCTAGTGGTTTTAAGAACATGGTAAAGAAGAACTGGTGTCCTGAGTTGGCTTTTTTCATCCTCCCTCTTAATTCTTGAAGTTATTGTTGTTTGGAAACAATCTACAGCTTCACTTATGAGAATTAGCCAATAGTGGTAGTAAACATGGCATAGCAGTATGGGCACATCAGGATTTAAACCTGAGTGTCTTCATCCTTAGATTGAAGCTTTAATAATCACTAAATCATATTAGTTCTCTGATTTGTTTTTCAACTACCCACTTGAGATGGCTAAACTGGGTTAATAGTTGTTACCACACCTGAGTTAATTTTCATATTAATAGGGAGTCTTTAAAGGATAACAATGTGGCTGTCTACACTCCTGACTCCAGGAAATCATTAGAAAAAAAATGGTGAGTTATTCAAATGTTAATGACTTTGGGCTGTTGACATTAATGGCCTCAATAGGATAGTCTTCTGACATTGAATTATGTAGATCTGCATTCTTGGTTCAAATGGCATTGATACATTCCCTTTTTCAATATTTGCAGCCTTCATTAAAAGTGTGGGGTCCATGGTGTTCTCTGAGGTTGGTTGTTTTCTTACATATGTTTCATTACCAAACTATCATGTAGTACTGATGATGTTACGTAGTTTGGTAATGACAAGAAAACAATCAAGCTCAGAGAGCACCAAGGATGTCTCAGTTCAACCCTGAGCTACAAATATTCTAATGTTAAAAGTAAATAAAGTAGAATAAACTACACTGAAAATGATGCAAGGACTGGATTGCAATAGCAGTAAACATTTTTGAAGGGTTGAACTACAAAATTGTAAAGCAGAATGAAAAAAAAGCAATAGTTTATTTTGGAACACTAATTATGACTGTACAGGATATAGTTTTTCCCTCAAATTTCAGAATTAAATCAGGCAAATTTCTATGGATGTGCTGAAATTCCCTCCAGGTACTTTTGATATTATCAAAGCCTTTGTGAGTCACCTGATTCTCTGTAAATCTGGATGCAATAAAGGTTACCTGGTCGTTGAGAAATTAAGGACCTGGTTAGAGTGAAATGAACAAAAAGTACTTCAGAAATGAACCCAGGATAGAGTCCATACTGATAAAATAGTCTGTTTGATAGGGCAAAGGACAAAATAAACAGTAAAAACAATTTGCCATTTTAGTATCTTGCATGTTTCTGGAAAAAAAAATTCTCTCTTCAGGCTAACATTGGGATACGGTATAAAATACCTGAAATGAAAATGCTTTGGGTGATTGAGAGAAAAAAAAATACTATACAGAGATTCGGTTTTATTTTACCTAATTTTTATGAACATCTTAAGTGGCAATGGTCTACCTGTATTTCTACGGTTGTGCTCTCCCCCCCCCCTTATATTAAGAATATTGTTACATGAAAAATCAGCTGATTGGATGGTCCAGTCCATAAATTCCAACTTTGATATACAAGTATGTTTTCACAGTCTCTCCCTGGCTCCCCCAATTCAGGTGTGCCTTCTAAAATGAATCTGTGATTCTCCTTTTTATTATTTCCTATACTCTCCTTTTCCTGATCTATTTTACGTAACTTCTTTCCACATCTAATATATATAATCTATCCTAGGTATATTTGAGAATATATCCCCTGAATCACAGGATTACTTCCAAGTAAATCCAAATGGGATTGTGGTATTAGTTCATGTAAATGAAGCACATGTGAGTCATGTTTATTTCTGCTATTATAGTCCTTTGCTTTTCCTTGTGTCTCTCTATGTCAGTGTTTCTCAACCTTGGTGACTTTAAGATGGGTGGACTTCAACTCCTAGAATCCCCCAGCCAGCTTTGCTGGGGAATTCTGGGAGTTGAAGTCCACCCATCTTAAAGTCACCAAGGTTGAGAAACACTGCTCTATGTTGAATGTTGTTTGACAATGAGATGGACAGCATTAATAAAATAAAATTATTCTCACATTCTCTGCCCATACTTTGAAGAGTGCTGAGGTACTGATGCCACCCTCTATGTAACAATGATCCTTCTAACAGGTGGCTTTTCAGAACAGAACAGATTTTGAATTCCAGAGTGACGTAATTTCCCCATCTTGAGTAACAGCCTACAGTAATCAATTTGTGGCTCCTAAGAAGCACTGAAGCTAAAGACATTTCATCCTGTATAGGCTTCCTTAGAAGTAAAGTAAATTTCATTATTCAATGAAACCAATCTCCAAAAAAGGCATGTGCAGAATTTAAGGTTTTATGAGTAAAAAGGCAGGCTTACTTTTAATCAGGTTAAAGTTTTAAGTTTCATTTTAAAGTGACAGTACTGAACTTCTTCTGAAGTAAACTCACCAAATGAACACAAGGAAGCTTACAAAAAGGCATAGAATTTTAAGGGGAAGGCCAGAAGATGAGCAAGGGATGCAGTCTAATTGAGGCTCCTATCACAGTAGATCTCCCTATAGCTTGGTCATCTTGAAGCTGTGGGGATTATAAGTAGAAAATTGATTTCACAGTACAGGGTGCACTGTGAAAGTGACATGTAGCTTTCTGGACTTCACAACAAGCCCTTTTGTGGAATGACGGGTTTTCGAACTCTTGGCACACAGCCCAGAAGTTTCCTAATTTGGCTTTGATGAATTTGCTGAAAGACTATTTTCAGTCCCCACAGGATCAGTCAGAAAACAGAAGCTGCCATTCATGTTCAGGTTGCAGGTTACGAATAACCATTTCGGCCCTCCCTTGTGTTTGTAAGGGGGCCTTAAGGTGATTAAAATGGAGAAGAGTCAAATACTTTGTTTATGCCTTATCTTTCTTTTGCTCCCAGTTTGACCTTTCTAAAATAATTATACACAATGAAAACTCATGTGCAGAGTTGTGATTGTTATCTCAAAACAAGGCTGCTGTGTTTGAGAATTCTGGATCTCCCATCATATGGATGCATTTTTGGAACTTAGCAGGATGGATTGGAAGTTATATATCCCAACATGCACACTTTTAACTGGTTGGGCTCTCCAGGTGATACTAGTTAGTAACCATTTATTTATTCATGGTGAAACTTGTGAAAGGCATTTTGTAGGATATCTTCTAAATTAGGGTTATATCCGGCAACTGCAGTTGACTAAAGGAATGCCAAAATGATAAAAAGTCCATTGTATCATGACAAGTTCCATGGGTTCAGACCAGTGGTGAAATTCAATTTTTTTTACTACCGGTTTTGTGGGCGTGGCTTGGTGGGCATGGCAGGGGAAGGATACTGCAAAATCTCCATTCCCATCCCACTCTGGGGCCAGCTAGAGGTGATATTTGCCGGTTCTCTGAACTACTCAAAATTTCTGCTGCTGGTTCTCCAGAACCTATCAGAACCTGCTGGATTTCACCCCTGGTTCAGATTTGTTTCATGACACCACAACGTTATGTTTCACATTTCAATGTATTTTACTTTCCTGGGGAGCTTCTAGTTATCATATAGCCTCAAAATGACTTTCAATGCTTTACCAGCAGTATAATAAGCAGAAAATCCACAAGAAATGTGTTTTCGATATTATTTTCCTTACGGGGTTTTGAGGAGGACAATCTCCACAGTCTGTGGTGTCAAATTTATCTGCAAAACTACCTCTGGCTTTCTATCGGGAACAGATGAAGCACAAATTTCCAACTTTGTCAGTCAATGTACTTGAAGCTGTTACAACTTTGGTGGGTTTCTGATTTAGTTCCAAGGTAGCTCAAAATAAATGAAATGGTCTAAAACACATTAGAATTATTCATGGAAAAGTTGCATCGGGAACGTAAATGATGCATAAAAGAATTCTTGCTGCTCAGATTTCCATCTCTATATATCATAGAGTCCAGGCATTTTCTATCTACTGCATAGCAAAGACAGGCGGAATTCAAGCCAGTCAAGTTCTGTTTGCACTTTTGTTTATTGCATCATGGAGCCATATGTACATCCATCCCTCATGCATTTCCCCTTTGGCATAAGCAAGGATATGCAAAGTACTAAAAAGAGCAAGTCAAGAAATAAACACATGAGCTAGAAAGACGAAAAGCAAATGCAGCTAACTCTACTTTGCAATGCCATTCACCATTCATTTATTTAGTTACAGTTATATAGGCCACTTGAAGCAATGGGCTGCTAAGAGCAAAGAGAAAAAAAAGTGATATGTGCCCCCTTCCCCATCCCAAGGATGCTGCTAATTATTGTATTTTATTTATTAGGTTTTTATCATGTCTTTATTACTTTATAAGTAACTCAATGCAGAGAACATATATAATAATCCTTCCTCGTCCTATTTTCCTCACAACATCAATGAGTGTTGTCAGTGGCCTTGTGAGAGTGGAAACTTCTGGGGCAAATAGAGAACTCCAAACTGTGCAAGTTCTCCAAAGATCATCCCTATTGTCTTGTCCAAGTCCCACACTGATTTAAGATTTAGGTGAGACTCTTAACAGAACTTCTGAAGACGTTCTCATCAGATCCCTATATAGATTCAATACCGGTAGTTCTGGACTTACAAAGTTCACTTAGTGACCGTTCAAAGTTACAACGGCACTGTATAAAGTGACTTATGACCATTATTCACACAGCTGTGGCAAGAAAAGTCATAAAATGGGGCAAAATTCACTGAACAATTGTCTCGCTTAGCAACAGAAATTTTAGGCTCAATTGTGGTCGTATATTGTATTGTATTGGCAAGTCAATGACTGATACTTTCAATGCTTGTGAATTGTTCCTGCCTCCAGACTGCTGGTTTTAATACTTGGTACGCTGACATTTGTTCTTTAAACTTCTCTCTTGTCTCTGTTTGAAAATCTTACTAACTCCGTACACTTATGTCTTTCTCCATTTTTCCCTTCACCTTGATCCCTTCACTCTGCTTTTATCATTTTATTTCGTGATCTGATTCTCAGCTCATTTTCTCTTTATGACAAAATCACTGCACTGTACTCCTTTCATAATGTTCACTAACTTTTGTATTCAGGCCTCATTCATTAATTACCTGTTCATTTTTAATCTTCTTGTTTCACCATATCCACTTGTGGTCAAGCTATTTTTTAAAGTTTCTGCTGTTATAGCCAACTCTCGGTTCTATATAACCACTTAACAGAATCACACTCTTAAGCAGTCATTCTAGTTTCTTTCAACAAACAATAATCCCTGAAAAAGGCCACACTATCTACCTTTCCGCTAGCACGTACACAACTTAAAATTCTTTAACTTTTTCCTTTCTAGCAAACATAGAACCAAAGCATAGAAATCTACCATTTATGTGAGCTTTGCAATCATTCACTCTGGTTTCCCTGTCATATAAAAATACCTTGATCTTTGATGCATTAATTTTCAGATCTGTGTCTCACTATATCACATAGTCTATCTCATATTCACAGCAAATAATCAGGTTTCTCAGCCCACCAAATAACATTGTTTGCATACAAAAAGTACTGAAATATTTACTTCGCCAACACACACATCTCTAATATCACGACAAGCATTCCTTATATATTTATATGTTTGTACATTAGATATCAGGGTACATCCAGGCTTTACTTCCTGCTTAGCACTAAAAAGGTGTAAACATTGCATTGCAACAGTTACAAATTTTACTTTCGTCATCTTATCACTCTTACTGTATTCAACAGTCAGCTTTCAATTTCATGTTTTTTACAGAAGACTATACAATTCAAGTTTATTCACCACCTTACACTTTCTCTACATCAACAAATTTGATGTAGAGAATTTTCTCACATTATATGTGGAAGAGCTAAAATCTGTTCTGTACATTCATTGTCCGGCAGCAATTTCTACCATATTTTCCAATTTTTTCACATTGTCACTTCTTGTATAGTTTTGATCAAAATACCCCAGTATCGTTACTAGTTAATACCTCTATAGGTTTTGCATCTGCTACCTTTCTTTTTGGAAGAAAGTCATTATTATTCCCCATACATGTGGATTCAATCTGCATACATGTTAAATAAGTTTCTAGTCCCTCCATAAACAATCCATATACATATTTCAAGATTTGTTCAGTCCCACTAGTTAAATTTGCACCCTTATTTTTCAATAATATCACATTTATTGCTTTTTTTATTTTTTCCCCTCAGACTCTTAACATCGATAGTATTTGTTTCAGTTCCATTGGTTTCTAATTCCATTTGCTCAGTTAGAAATTATTTAGCTCTTTCTTCTCACCAAAATTTTTTGATGTTGTTTCTGCTGCTTTTCAGCTGAACCGTTCTTTACTCTTTAATGACATTCTTTGCAATTCTCTGTATTAGGGTATTATACAATATCTTTCATTCTCATTTTTGCAGCAATCATCCCTTTATATACGTTTTTTTCTCATCCACAGTCTTTTTCACTTCATCATTACATATGATCCAGCCTTTTTCATACTTTCCATTAGTATTACTACTCACACTTTGTGGCATTCTGTAGCATAATTCTTTCCCTCTTTACATCCTTATTCCTTATATCCACTTTTTATTCATTCTCTTGGAAGATTAATATATATTTTAGTCATTCTGTGAATGTCATTCTACTTTCACTCATTTGTTTTATGTCTTCCTTTCAGCTTTAAAACTACCAAATAATGGTTACTCTCACATTCAGACTCTCTCATCACTTTTGTATTTATCAGTATTTCTCTTAGTTTTATAAAGAAATCGATCGTGCTTTTCAGTTCTCTCCTTTTCCATGCATATAAGTTAACAAACCTATAAATAAATCACAAATTTCAAACAAAAGATGCTGAACAATTGCTTAGTAAACAGTGTCCACTAAATGGCCCAACTAGTTTTTTGGTATTCTCTCATCTCCAATCATTAGTTCAAGCTGCCTAACAGAATAATTTTCTCAATTTTCTTGAACATCATAAAAAAATAATTGTTAGGATATTAAATTTAGTAGTTGGAACAATGGGCCAGACCACACAATTGTAGTTGATCGGTTGGAGAGAAATGGCTCCTGGATGAGGCAATCTGCGCTATGATTGGTTGCTGTGGGTGGGTAGGGGGAGTTTCTCTTTTTTCTCACCTTTTTCTTCTGTGTGCTTTGTATGCTGTCTGAATTTACCTTATGGTGTTCCTGATTATCTTGTGTTGCATCTTTTGGGTGATAAGTAATTTACCACTGCCTTCTTCCAGGATGTTTTTTCAACTCCCAGGTCAACCTGCTGATCCTGGGATTTATTTCTCAATGGTCTCTATCCAAATGGTAACAATATATATATAAAGATTCCAAAAAGTGCAAACCAGTGGTGGGTTTCAAATTTTTTTACTATCGGTTCTGTGGGTGTGCTTGGTGGGCGTGGCTTGGTGGGCGTGGCAGGGGAAGGATACTGTAAAATCTCCATTCCCACCCCACTCCAGGGGAAGGTTACTGCAAAATCCCCATTTCCTTCTGATCAGCTGGGACTCGGGAGGCAGAGAATAGATGGGGGCAGGGCCATCATCACTTACCAGTTCTCCAGAACTACTCAAAATTTCAGCTACCAGTTCTCCAGAACTGGTCAGAACCTGCTGAAACTCACCTCTGGTGCAGACCCTGTTGGATTCATCCTGTGTTTAGAGAAATTATATGCCAGCATAGAATGGCAGATGAGAAAGTCTATTGTGTAAAAATATAGGGCGCAACACTTGGAGCTAAGTACATTGAGAAAGAAGCACTTGAAAGGAACACAGAGCAAATACATCACACGTGATTCTTAATGAATATTCTGATGTTCAACCAAAGAAACATGCAACTCACTCCTTCTCTACTTTGAAACTTTTTGAATTCAAGACACAACCTTCCTATGCCACCAGGCAAACATTTTTTGAAACGGTGAAACAGCTTCAAATGTAGCCTGCTATAAAGCTGAAGAATGGGGCAGTCAGCTATTAAAAATGGGAAGAACTTAATTTCTTGTAGACTGTCTCAAATGTAGGAGTTTTTTTCAAACTCAGCTTCTATTTAGTAGACCTGTGACAGAGAAGAAGCAAATAAAACATACATACAAAAAAGAGGCTATACAGGTAATCCACAACTTACAACCATTTGAAGTTACAAAAAAAACTGACTTACAAAACTGGTCCTCGAACTTACAACTGTTGCAGCATCCCTATGATCAAGTGAACAAAATTCAGGCACTTAGTAACTGGCATGTATTTATGATTGCAGCGTTTCAGGTCCTTGTGATCGCCATTTGCAATCTTTCCAGCTGGCTTACGGCAAGCAAAGTCAACAGGAGAAGCTGAATTTATTAAATCAGAACATGATTCACTTAACAACTGCAGTGATTCACTTAACAAATGTGGCAAGAAAGAACATAAAGTCAGGCATGACTCACTTTAAAACTGCCTTGCTCAGCAATGGAAATTCTGGTATTGATTGTGGTCTTAAGTGGAGGACCACTTGCATGACTTTTCATGTCCTTGTCCTAAATTAATTTATTTTAATTTCCAGGAAAGCAAGAATTGGCAAAAGATGGTCCATATACCAAGACTATGGTATTTGACATTTATACACATGATATTATAAAACTCAGGGTTCTCAAGTTACATGTTTTGAGACTGAGATTTTATTTTTAACTTTCCAAGGGCAACAGCTGTCCAAGTTCTACCTTATAGTTATAGGAAACTCAGTCTTCACTCTGTAACACATCTATTTGAAAGGCCGCATGGACAGAATTTTGGGTATCCCTAACCTAATATTTCTTAACATACCCTTTTGAGGCAGTAGCTGCAATCGAGCACTTTCTCTCAAGTTGGTTTAATTTTTAAGTTATATTGTTAAAGAAACTGGATGGCTGCCTGCCTTAAAACACAACTCTCGGCACCTCACAGCAACAATAACAACAACAACATAAAACCATATAATAAAACCTAAAAACTGGTGCCTAAAGGATCCCCTTGCGATGCCCAAACAATCAACCACATGCCCATCACTGTTCCTCAGTCCATGAGTAAAGAGCCAAGTCTTGATGGACTCTGGGAAAATTAAATGGGTGGGGGCTGCCGAATCACCCAAGGGACGTTGTTTCTCAAGGTAGGGGCAGCTGCAGAAAAGGCATACCGTAAATTCCGGCGTATAAGACGACTTTTTAACCCATTAAAATCTTCAGATAAGTGGGGGGTCGTCTTATAC